>VZQC01002896.1:176521-269386 GCA_009823505.1 Rhizomys pruinosus
CCCATGTTGAAAAAGAAAAGGAAACCAACTAGCCAAGCAAAGAGCTACAGGAAGAGATTGAGAAGCTCCAAAGGGAAGTGGAAATACTAAAGAAATCACAAGATGAAATGAAAAAGGAAATCAAACACTCATCCAATAAAGAGGAAAGGAATAGAAAAAGCCTCAGAAGTAGAATGGAGGAAGCAGAACAAAGAATATCCGACCTGGAAGATAACACAGAACAACTAAAAACCTCAAGTAAAGATTATAAAAAAATTTTAAATACACAAAAGTGGAATAACCAGGAACTGTGGGACACTATGGAAAGATCAAACTTCCTCCACATCATAGGAATAGGGAAGAAGAACCCCAAGAAAATGGTATTGATCAGATCTTCAACAGAATAATAGATGAAAACTTCCCCAAACTAAAAAAATGACAAACCAATACAAATACAAGATGCACATAGAACTTCAAACAGACAAGATCAGTAAAGAAATTCTCCATGCCATATCATAGTTAAAACACTAGATGCCCAAAACAAAGACAAAATTCTGAAAGCCACAAGAGAAAAACAACAAGTTACATATAAGGGGAAACCTTTCTACTCAGAATTACAACTAACTTCTTGATGCAAACTGTGAAAGCAAGAAGAAAGTGTAGCAAAGCATTCCCAGTGTTAAAGGACTATGATGCCAGTCCAGGTTCCTATACCCAGCAAAAATGTCGATTATAGTTGAAGGAGAGAGAAAAATCTTCCATGACATAAAAAAGATGAAAGAATACATGTCCAGAAAACCAACGCTTCAGAGAATACTTGAAGCAATTCAAAGGACAGAAGAAAGGAGCAACCATCCCCAGGCCATCCCCAGGCACCTAGAAAGAGAAATTAATAAAAGCATAACTGCAGAAGTAGAAACCTAGACCAAAAATGCAAATGGATAATAAGGTGAAATGAAGCAACACAAACCTATCAGTTATAGCCTTAAATATCAATGGACTAAACTCCCCAGTCAAAAGACATAGACTGTTAGGAAACAGAACCCATCGATATGTTGTCTACAAGAAACCCATCTTACCTTCAAGGATAGCCACCACCTTAAAGTGAAAGGTTGGAAAAAAATATTCCAAGCAAATGGTACCAAAAAGAAAGAAGGTGTTGCTATTTTAATATCAGACAAAATAGACTTCAAAGTAAAAGAAATCAGAAGAGACAAAGAAGGCCATTACATTTTAATCAAAGGAACAATTGACCATGAAGATTTCACAATCATGAATATATATGCTCCAAACTCTGGTGCACCAAACTTTATAAAGACAATTTTCCAGGACCACAAGGCACAGATACACTCATAGTAGGGGACTTCAATACCCCACTGAAACCTTTGGACAGGTCAACCGGACAAAGAATAAACAGAGAGACATTTGAACTGAATGATACAATACACCAAACGGACCTCACAGACATCTACAGAATATTCCACCCTAATACCAGAGAATATACTTTCTACTCAACACCCTACAGACCATTCTCCAAAATCGACCACATGCTGGGACACAGAAGAAACCTCCACAAATACAAAAGGATTGAAATAATTTAATGCATTCTATTAGACCATAACTCAATAAAGCTCACTATCAACACCAGGATATGTACAAGAACACACGGAGACTAAACAACACACTCCTGAATAAAGAATGGGTCAAGGAAGAGATAAAGAAAGAAATAAAAGCATTCCTGGAACTGAATGTCAATTATAATACAATACAACAAAACCTATGGGATACTTTAAAAGCAGTCCTAAGAGGTAAATTTATAGCCCTTGGTGCCTAGATTAGAAAAACGGAAAGAGCATAAGTGAGCGATCTAACACTGCAGCTAAAAGCACTTGAGAAACTGGGGGCTGGAGAGATGGCATAGCGGTTAAGAGCACCAACTGCTCTTGCAGAGGACCCAGGTTTATCCATAACACCCACATGGCAGCTGAGAACCGTCTTTAGGTCCCAAGTTCCAGGGGAATCCGACACCCTCTTCTGACCTCTGCAGCATTGCACTACACGGATGCACAACCTGCGTGCAGACAGTATATTCATACACATAAAAATAAATAAAGAAATAAGTAAATACATAAAATTAAAAAAATCAAAATAAAAAGAATAAGAAAAATTTCTTTAAAAAACAAAATAAAAAAGAATAAGAAAAATTTCTTAAAAAAAACACGAGAGACAACAACAGATGAACCCTAAAAGCAACAGATGGGAAGAAATAACAAAAATAAAAGCAGAAATCAATGAAATATAAACAAAGAAAACAATACAAAAAAAATCAATGAATCCAAAAGTTGGTTCTTTGAGAGAATAAACAAGATAGACAGATCTCTAGTCCAGTTAACCAAAAGAAAGAAGGAACAACTCCAAATCAATACAATCCATGGTGAAAGGGGAAATATCACGATAGACAATGAAAAGATCCAGACAATCATACAGGAATACTTCAAAAATCTATACTCTACTAAGTTTGAAAACCTAGAAGAAATGGATGAATATCTGAAATCCTGGGAATCACCAAAGCTCAACCAAGAAGAGATCGACAGCTTTAACAGACCCATAATATATGAAGAAATTGAAGATGCAATAAGAAACCTCCCAACTAAAAAAAGCCCAGGCCCAGATGGTTTCATGGCAGGAATTCTATAAAACATTCTCAAAAGCACTTACAACCATTATTACTAAAATTGTTAGAAGGATACAAACAGAGGCAATTCTACTAAACTCCTTCTATGAAACCAGCATCACTCTAATACGAAACCAGGCAAAGATACAACAAAAAGGAGCACTATAGACATCTCATTAATTGAACACAGATGCCAAAAATTCTAACACAGGATACTGGCAATCGCATACAGACCACATCAAGAAGATTATCCATCATGCCCAAGTTGGATTCATACCAGGAGATGCAGGATGTTCACATACGAAAATCAATAAATATCCTCAAGCATATAAATGGACTGAAAGGACAAAAAACCACACGATCATCTCAACTTGATGCAAGAAACGCTTTGACAAAATCCAGGCATCCCCTTCTGCTTAAAGTCCTAGAGGGAATGGATTGGAGGGATCTTCCTCAATGTAATCAAAGCCATGTACAGGAAACCACCGCCCAATATCATCCTAATGGGGAATGACAGAAGCATTCCCTTTAAAGGTAGGACTGGCAAGGCTGCCCCCTGTCACTACTCCTCTTCAATATAGTGCTTGAAACCACTTGCTAAGGACCAACAATAAGCAGAAAAAGGAAATTAAAGGAGTCCCTAATTGGAAAGAGGAACTCAAACTATCCCATTTTGTGATGTTATGATTGTTTACTTAAGGGGATGCTAAAACTCCACAGAAAATCCTAGAAATGATAAGAGCTTCAGTAAGTGGCAGGTATACAAAATTAACCTAACAAATCAGTAGCCTTTCTTTTTTTAATTAATTTCTTATTTCTGTAGTGTATGAATGTAATTGTCTGCACGCAAGTCTGTGCCTTGTGTAGTGCCAATTCTGCAGAGGTCAAGAGAGGGTCTCAGATTCCCCTGGACTGGCGTTCTCCTGGAATTGGGCGTTGCAGTGGTTCTTAGCTGCCATGTGGGTGCTGGGGATTGAACCCAGGTCTCTGCAATGAAGCAGTCAGTGCTCTCACCCGCTAGGCTATCTCTCCAGACCTAGTTAGCCTTTCTTTACACCAACACGCAACTGAAAAAGGAATTTCAAGGAGAAGACCTTCCAATTTACATTAGCCTCAAAAACAATTAAATCCCTAGGAACAAACCTAAACCCCAAGGACACCAACGCTCTCTACAACAAACATTTTAAAACCCTGAGCCGGAAATTGAAGAAGACATAGAAGATGGAAAACACCTCCCATGCTCATGGATTGGGAAAACTTAATATTAGTAAAAATGTTCATTCTACTCAAACTCTTGTCCAGAATGAATGCAATCCCAATTAAACTCCCAAGAGTTTCTTCACACAATTAGAAAAAAAAAAAAAGTCCTTAAATTTCATTGGAAAAAACAAAAGACCCTGATAGCCAAAGAAATGCTGAGCACAAAGAGAAATGCTGGGAGAATTCCTATTCCTCAAACTATATTACAGGGCCTCTAGTCATAAAAACAGGCTGGTACTGGCAACAAGAACAGACCTGTGACCAATGGAACAAACTTGAAGATCCAAACTTGAGCCACATATAATTTCCGCCACCTCATATTTGCCAAGGGGGTTGCAGAGGCCACAATGGAGGAAAGACAGATCTTCAGCAAGTGGTGTTGGCCAAACTGGATCACTACTTGTAGAAGAAGCGAAATTAAACCCTACTCCTCACCCTGTACAAAAATCAAAAACCTCAATGTGAAAACCAAAAACTCTGAAAATAATAGAAAAAAAAAAAAAAAAAAAAAAAAAAAAAAAAAAAAAAAAAAAAAAAGACTTCCTAAATCAGGAAGCAGCTGCACAAGAATTAAGGTCGACAATTGACAAATGGGACCTCATTAAACTCAAAAGCTTCTGTACATCAAAAGAAACAATCAAGGTAGTGAAGAGAAATCCCACAGAGTGGGAGGAAACCTTCACTGCAGATACATCTGACAAAGCATTGATTTCCAGAATATATAAACTACTCAAAAAACAAAGAAGGAAGAAAACGAATGATCCACTCAATAGATGGAGCAAAGAGCTGAACAGAGAATTCACAAATGAGGAATTAGAGATGGCTGAGAAACATCTTAAGAATTGCTCAACATTGCTAATAATTAAGGAAATGCAAATTAAAACCACTTTAAGATATCATCTTACAGCAGGGCGTGGTGGCCCACACCTTTAATCCTAGTACTTGGGAGGCAGAGGCAGGCAGATCTTTGTGAGTTCAAGGCCAGCCTGATCAACAGAGCGAGTTCCAGGCCAGCGGGGGCTACAGGGAGACCCTGTCTCTAAAAGATCAAGAAAAAAAAAAGATATCATCTTATTCCAATAAGACTGGCTAGGATCAAGAAAACAAATGATACCAAGTGCTGGAGAGGTTGTAGGGAAAGGGGAACATTCATCCACTGCTGGTGGGAATGTAAACCCGTACAGCCACTATGGAAAGTAGTGTGGAGAACCCTTGGAAGACTTGGAATGAACTTGCCACCTGACCCAGCCAAAGCACTCCTGGGTACCCACAAGACTCATCTTACCACAGAGATACATGCACAGCCATGTTTAGCAGCTCTCTTCACAATAGCAAGGAGCTGGAACCAACCCAAGTGCCCCTCAACTGATAAGTGGATAGAGAAAATGTGATACATCTACATGATGAAGTTCTATGCAGTGGTAAAGAAAGATGACATCATGAACTTTGCAGGTACATGGTTGGAGCTAGAAGATATCATTTGTAACATAATCTTATATATATATATATATATATATATATATATCAATAAAAAATAAAAAAGGAGACATCATGCTGAGTGAAGTAACACAGTCCCAGAAAAACAAATGATGAATGATACCCCTCATCTGTGGATGCTAGCACCAATTACCTAATTGTATGGCAAACTGAGCAATGTCAATGTGATCTGAAAACAACTGTGCTCTTATATTGTAGACTCCCTTAAAAAATAAATAAAGGGGCTGGAGAGATTGCCTAGCGGTTAAAAGCGCTGACCACTCTTACAGAGGACCCGAGTTTGATCCCCAGCACCCACATGGCAGCCGAGAAACATCTGAAACTCCAATTCCAGAACTCTAGTTCCAGGGGAATCCGACGCTGTCTTCTGACCTCCGCAGCATTGCACGACACGGGTGCACAAACTTGCATGCAGATAGTACATTCATACACATACAGAAATAAATAAAAAATTGTTAAAAAAATAAATAAAGAAAAAATATAATATTAATTTTTCTCAGCTTGACTTTTAACTATGGATTTGGTGCTAGCATCCACAAATGAGGGATACCATTTGTTGTTTGTTTTTCTGGGACTGTGTTACTTCACTTAGAATAATGGCAGGAAGCAGTATTTTATATTCAATACCCACATCAAACATTGGCCATAAAGAAGAGATGTCATAACACAGAGAAGCCATAGCGAAGGGGCAACAGAATATTCCAGAAGTAGCAATATCTAAATTTCTTGTAGAAATTGTCACCAATGTGTGCAAAAAGGATATGATACAGTGTTGTATCTAGCTGGAGAGATGGCCTAGCGGTTAAGAGCACCGACTGCTCTTACAGAGGACCCTGGTTCGATCCCCAGCACCCACATGGTGGCCGAGAACCGTCTGAAACTCCAATTCCAGGAGAACTCCAGCTCCAGGGGAATCCGAGACCCTCTTCTGACCACCGCGGCATTGCACGACACGGGTGCACAAACTTGCATGCAGACAGTACATTCATACACATACAGAAATAAATAAAATTAATAAAAAAATTAAAAAAATAAAATTTGAACACAGTATTCAGGATATCCAGTTTGCATCGAAGTGTCATTATATTCTTTTGGTTTATATAAGGTTTACAAATATTCCAAATTTAAGAGCTAAGTGAACACAGATCTAAAAGAATGGTTACTCCTAGTCATCGGAGTTTTTATTTGAAAGAATGGTTGCTCCTGGTCATTGGAGTTTGTATCTAAAAGCAAGGTTACTCCTGGTCATTAGAGTTTGTATTTGAAAGCCAAATAAAGATAAACTTAACAATTGGGCTAAATAGTGTCTTTGGTAATTTTATTTGTGAAAAATATTTTATTTATTATTTTTATTTTATGTGTATGAGTATATTGCCTGCACGTATGTAAGTGCACCTATGTTGTTGTGCAATGCCCATGGAGGTCAGAAGAGGGCTGGAATTAGTTACAGATGGTTGTTAGCTATCTTGTGGGTACTGGGAATTAAACCTGGGTCCTCTTGCAATAACAGCCAGTACTTTTAACCACTGAGCCATCTCTCCAGCCCTGACTTTGATCATTTTCATGTTTTACATTTTTAAAAATTTCTTCTTTGAAAATTTTGATTAAAGTGCTCATATTTTCATTTCATTTTGATATTTGAATTCTTAAATTTGTAAGCTAAAAATTTCTAACAATGTCATCATAAAGAAGGGGATGGAGAGATGGCTCAGGAGTTAAGAGCACTGGATATCCCCAGATTCTGTTCCCAGCATCCACATAGCAGCTAACAGCCATCCCATTCCAGGGGATTTGATGTCTTCTTCTGACCTCCGTGGGCACCAGGCATGCACATGTACACTTAGATACATGTAGGCAAAACACTCATACACATAAAATAAAAATGAATAAAAATTTAAAAAAGCAAAATAAGTTATGGCAGGAGAGATATTATAGTCTTTATTCTAGCTCCTGAATTGGACATGAATTGTTTATCATTTGATGTTAAGAAAAACAAAACAAAACACTGACCTGTGGGCCTGTATGTCCCCTTTGCCCAGGAGATACCTAAAACAAAAGAAAGACAATCTTAACTTAGAAAAGATGCTATTTATATTTGATTTCAATTAGTAGTGGACACCTTGAGGCACTGACACAAATAGTAACTTTCACATGGTGTTTATCACATTCAAGTATTCACCACAGTGTGAAGGTAGGGTGTTACTTGTTCTGAATTTATTTTTTTATGCTTTTATTTATGTTTTGAGTATTTCAGACATCATTTCTCAGTTCAGTTTAGACATATTCCCCTTTCCCTTCCCCCCACCCCACCCCAGGTCATGCCCTCTGCCATAACTATCCTGCATCTTACTCTCAGTCTTTTTTTATGTTTATGAAAGGCAAGCTGAACAACATTATTGTTACATTTCTGTTTATTTGAAAGCAACTATGTTGTTATAATATAAATCTCTTAATAGGCTCTAGAATCGATCCACCACTTACTCTGAATTTCTATCCAGGGCAACAGGGCACTGAACTTCTAGACACCCCAAAGCTAGAGATGTTGCTAAGGACAGAGTGCAGTGGGAAATTCACCTCCACGAAGGCTGACTGGAGCTGTGCACCAGTTGTGACATGCACTGTCTGAATTTTATTTCTTTTTTATTTTCCCCAAGTACTACCAAGTGTAGGAAGCTTTTCTTTTTATGGCAAACAGGGACCACGTGGCCCTGCTAAGGGTAATGGGGACACACTGCCCACTTTGCAGACACTGTGGGGAGCTGGCCCCTTCGTGCAGAGACCAGTCGGCTACTTCCTGCAGCCCAACCTAAGTGGTAATTCCAACTTAGGCTCTTAGCCTGGCCCCATGAGACTCGTGTTCCACTCTTGCTTGTGACTTCCCACCTGCCCAGAACCGGGACAGGAATTTCACTGACAACACCATCTACCCAGGTTAGTGGTCCGCAAAGGGAACCTTTTTCCAGTCCACTGGCCACCCGAACAAAACTCAGGCCTACCTTAGCCTGTATGTGTGCAATAATTAATAAAAATATTGGCCGGGAACTCCGTGATGTTAATATGGAATTCAAATTTACTCGTTGCCACAGCTTGCTTTTATAAACTAAATGACGTCAGTTCCCAGGACCAATCATGAGCCCCCAACTCCGCACCACTACACCTTGCTCCACCCAGCTTCATGCAACTAGGTCATGCTGCTTGCTCCCCCCTGGGGCAGAGCCAGACTCTTGGCCATGCGGTGCTAGCTGGAAATCCAGCCCGCAATTCAAGCTGGATTTCCCACAACCAAGTAAGCCAGAAATCAGGAAAGGACCTGCCAAAAGGCAAAGCCAGAGGGGAAACTGGGAAGACTGACTCTGAAATGTCATAATAATTAGATCTCCTCCTCCACCACCTTCTCCTCCTCCTCCTCCTTCTTCTTCAAAGCCAAATAATGTGATTAGTGGTCAGAAGTCAATCATCCCAAGTACTCATAAGTTGCTCAATTCAGTGTCTCAGTAAAATACCTGATCCAAATAATGGTGAATTTTCACTCTGTGTAAGTGTGTAAGTTTAGGACTCAATATGGAGTCAAGTAAATGGAGTCAAGAAACAGTGACGTTTGATTATCTAACCTGTCCACTCAGCAAGATCAGAGCAAAATTCATGTCTAAGATTTATGAAATTTGACAGACATCAGATAACTTTGTCTTGCTAGAAACTTACTTGAAATGTTCTCTGACAGACCAGCATTGCTAATTGTATTTCAAAATACATTTGTTAGCTAAGGAACAAAACTGTGTGTTTGGATAAATGGTTTTATTTCTTTCAAAATAGAATGAGTCATCCTGAAAGACTAAATTTTGGGCTGGAGAGATGGCTCAGTGATTAAGAGTACCGACTGCTCTTGCAGAGGACCTGGGTTTGATTCCCAGAACCCACATGACAGCTAAGAACTATCTTTAAGCTGGGTGTGGTGGTGCACACCTTTAATCCTAGCACTCAGGAGGCAGAGGCGGGTGGATCTCTGTGAGTTCAAGGCCAGCCTGGTCTACTGAATGAGTTCCAGGCCAGGTGGGGCTATAGGGAGACCCTGTCTCAAAAAAATAGTCTAAATTCTTTTTATCAGAGCAAAGAAAAGAGCCTGTTTCCTTTAGCACAATGGATTATTAGAATTCAATTCACTTTCATGTCATTCAGAAAAATATCTACCAGTAGATACCTTCATCCAAAGAAGTTACCTTTTGAAGCTACCCTTTGAAGAACATTAGTTGAGAACTGTGAAGCATGAAGATACCTATGCCATTCTCTCTCTCTCTCTCTCTCTCTCTCTCTCTCTCTCTCTTTCTCTATCTCTCTCACACACACAGAGCATCTGACATCAGGAGACTGCTCATCCTTTGGGTATGGGGGAGGAGATATAAATATCACAGATGTTTCTAAGAGTAGAGCACATACCATAAGAGGGAGGGAGATAGAGATAATCAGTTCTGAAGACAGTTGGTCAAATTAGGAACATCTTTGCAGAGGAAGAAGTTTGGGAGATGGGTTTTGGAGGATGAGTGGAAAGAAGTTGTTCCATTATGTATACAGCCTTGGTAATGGAATAAAGGCAGCAAGTAGGAAGTGTATTAGTGTATTAGGTATTAGCAGGGAGGCCACTGGAGTTAAAAGTGTAGAGAGGGAAACAGCAGGGTTGCTAGGTTAAAAACCTGAGGATGACAGGTTTGTCCCCACTGGGCAATGGCATGGGGGTTCCTGGTGTGGTCAGATCTGATGGCATGTGGCTACATCTGGGTGCAGTAGAGGAACCGGGAGCAATACTGTATTCTAGCAGAATAAAGCACTTCCAGTAGAATTTAAAGGATGCAGAACAGACTTCCACATGAAAAATATTTCTCTGGTTCATGTCAATGCTTGAGATATCAATAAATATTTGTTCTTGTGACTTAAAAAATTGCTTACAGCCCATTCATGCTGCCCAGGGGCCACATCTACTCTGCTTAGCCAGATAGAACTGGCTCATCTGGGCTAGCTGGCTTGGAACTCACAAAAGTGAGAACCTGAAGCATAGACCAATTAACTCTTCATTTCTGACCAGAAAACAGCAACCAAGCTGCAACAACAATAAAAATAGAACCAAACTTCAAGTCAACAAAACAGGCTAGAATTTCAGATGGGACACAACCAACAAAGAAAGACACATTCACAAACTACAATGCATGATACAAATAATATGAAAAATAAAGACAATATATCCCCACCAAATCCAGCAGTCTTATAGAAGTGTTCTATGATGAGAACCACCCAGGGGAACCCTAGGACACAGAATTTAAAGAATCCAATGACTTAAAAGAACACACAAACAATTCAAAGGACTGAAAGAGGAATAAACTCCTGACTGAAGCTCAAGAAAATATATGGCTGAATGAGAAAGGCAATTCAAAATTTGAAAAGTGAATTCACAAAAGAGATTGAAATATTGAAGAAAACTCAGGCCTAAATGAAGATGGAATTGAAAAATTCAATAAGCCAATTAGAAATGACTGGAGAAAGCCTCAAAGGCGGAATGAATCAAATAGAAAACAGAGTATCAAGACTGGGTGATAAAGTTGAAGAATTGGATCACCCAAGCAAAGAATATGAAAAAAAAAGAGAATGGAATAAGCAGGAAATGTGGGACACCATTAAAAGACCAAATGATCTAAGCATCAAAAGCATAGGGGAAGGAGATTAAGCTCAGGTCAATGTTCAGCTCTAAGTGACACATCCACAATGCAACCTCTACCACTACAGCTCAGGGAACATAGTAGAACAGGGGAGACAGAAAGAATTTTAATGCATCTCTCAACTCTCACCAGTGAAACTTCCTCATGCAACACATGGTGAGTAACCCAGAAAGCCATAACTGGCCAAAGTTCAGAGAATGAGAGACTGCAGAGAACTTGCCCCAGAGTAGAATAGCTATATCAAAATTCTGCCACCCAGGGCTCAAGAACCATTGTGAAAGAAGGGGCAGAAAGACTGAAAGATCAAGTGGTGGTGGATGACCAGGAGGAGACAAGAGATTTACAGGCTTCTGAGAAGTTGCTCATATGAACTTACAGCAAGGGTGACAGCATGCACAAGACCCATGCAAGCTTAAACTAGGCAAAAACCCAGCATAGAAGCAGGGAAATGGTTAAGAAGTCCCAACCTTAGCTGAGGAACTATTGGCAACAGATGACTACTGGAAGAGGAAGAGTTGGTTTTCTTTAAGGGACTGATGCTAGATAGGTTAACCAGGCTCCAGCAGATGGACTCACACTTAGGACATTTGGGAACACAAAGCTGGCTTATCAAGCAGTAACATATATAACAGAATGCATGAAATCTGGTGTGGGGGTTATAAGCATGTGCAGATAGGGAAGCAAGTCTAAATATGATGAAGATGTATAAGATTTGCAGAGATTCAAAAATTAGAAAATTAAAAAAAATGTGTGTCTTTTCATAGGGGAGGGGTGATACATACATGCATGCGTGCGTATGGAGGCCAGAGGACAACCTCAGATGGTGTTCCTCAGGTGCCATATACCTTGTATTTTACAACAGGGTCCCTTCATTGACCTGGAACTCACTTGGGTTAGGCTGGCCAGCCAGAGCACCCTAGGGATCCTCCTGCCTCTGCAAGGGTACAGTACTCCAGTCCTCCTGGTTGTGAAGCAAACACACTACTAGCTGAGCCATCTCCTCAGCCCCTCCACATGCCTTTAAGGTTGGATTTTGGAAGTGCTTGATGACGATGAGTCACCACAATGTATTTTTATCTGTTGTGTCTCTGTTCCCTCCAAGGCGCTGGGCTGGGTGTGGTGAGAAAAACCTGATTCCTGTCCTAGTCAGGAGGACTTAGACCTAATGGAAGGGATGGTCTTTAACCCAGCAGTGACATAAATGATAGGAACAAACCCAGCAGTTGCAACCCAGAAGTTTGCTTGATTTAAGCTCCAAATGAAAGTCATAGGAGAGAAACTGCAGCACAAATGGACTGCAGAAAGGAAACATCGACTTAGGGCAGATGATTTTGCAAATTTTGCCCAACATTCTGAGGGGTTTACATGGGAAAGATAAAAGTCTCTTTAAAACTGATCAGTGCACTTATCCAATGATGTGATGACCAAGGTCTGCTATGACTCTAGATACCCTTACTTATCTTTAAAGCATAACTAAGTAGACACATTAAAAAGGTAAGTGGTCCTCCTCCACCCCTGAAAGGATTTTGAGCCTTTTACTCCCCTCCCCCACAATCTGACTTTCTAGGTATTTAATAGGGTCCCCCATTTCCTGGGTAGGTATGAGTGGTTTGAGACAGAGAATCACCAGGGGCAAAGGGGGCACTGTCAATGGCAAGACCACATTAACCCTGCATCTTCCTGGCAGACCCATTTCCAATGATGCTTGATGGCCCCGGAGCACTGTGAGAGCCCCTATGAGGTGCCAAGAAGAATGAGTGAACGAAGTACCCCAGCTGCAATCTGACCACACAGGAATGAAAGCTTGCTTTTGGTCTGAGGCCACAGTTGCTTCCCATTACCCCTGACATGGAAGCTATTCTAATCCTCACTAAGTCTGGTTCAGAAAGAGCTACCTCTCCATTGTCCACCAAAGCCCAGTGCTGCTGTTCTCTGCTCCTAATTATTCATTGTTTTACCCTTTTCGATGTTAAGAATGTTTGCAGGTGTGAATTTTCTGAAAAATGTTTATGGGGAATGAGTTATTTTTTTCATTATTAGCTTAGGCTTGCATAACCTGTATTAGTTTTTTTATTTTATTTTTTTGTATGTGTATGAATGTACTGTCTGCATGTATGTCTGTGCACCCATGTCGTGCAATGCTGCAGAGGTCAGAAGAGGGTCTTGGATTCCCCTGGAACTGGAGTTCTCCTGGAATTGGAGTTACAGATGGTTCTTAGCTGCCATGTGGGTGCTGGGGATCGAACCTGGGTCCTCTGCAAGAGCAGTCAGAGCTCTTAACCTCTAGGCCATCTCTCCAGCCCCATAACCTGTATTAGTTTTAGGGTATATATAAAAAAATAAACATTGGGGCCTGAGCAGCAGATGCAAAGAGAACTAACAGAGCGGCAAAGCCTGAAAAAAGCTCTCTGTAACCCTCAGACCACAGAAAGAAAGAAATTCTTGTGTTTCGTCTGACTGATTTCTTTGCCATCCTTGAGAGCACACACTTCAGGACCTGAACCCTACTGGAGTTGGACTCCGGCAAAAGACCACACCTTACTTGAGTTCCTGGGTTAGTACTCAGTGGAACTGCTGCTCTGTTGTTGGTGTTCAGAGGGGTTGAGTTTATGAATAAAGGTCAGATTGTGTTAGCTGGTATTCCTTTTCCTATAAGCCACTACTGACCATCTTCCAATCATTTGCCAGTCACTAAGGAGTCTCAATACATATCTTTTTGGGTATCTGAAGTGCTGGGGATGGAACTTAGGCATCTGAGGATGCTAGACAATCACTTGACCACTGAGCTATGCTCTACCTGAATTTTACTGCTTTACAGTAAATAGCTTAGATTTTCTTCTTTCTTAAAGAAGAATGACTTTGCTGTTCTTATAAAATAATAAGTCCTTATTCTGAAATACTTAAGTGCACATAATATCCAAAATAAACATATAGAAGTCACCTCAAATCCTCCCTATCCTCCTTACAGAAATAACCATTAACATTTGATAATCATGACTCCTGGTATGGTAGTTTTCAGATAGAATTCTAAAGAGTGGCACCTTTGATGAAAAGGGAATCATACTATTATGCAATTTTTAAAAAACATTTATTTTTTTATGTGTATGACTATATTGCCTGTATGTATGTAGGCATACCCATGTCCCAATGCCTGTGGAGTCAGAAAAGGGTGTTGGATCCCCTAGAGCTGGAATTAGGGACTAGCTGCCATGTGGGTGCTGGGAATCAAACCTGGGTCCTCTGCAAGAACAGCCAGTGCTCTTAACTGCTAAGCCATCTCTCCAGTCCCTATTATGCTATTTTTAAATGTGTTACTTTTAATTTTACCAGAATAGAAAATAATGGAATTGAATGTCAGAGGGCAACATTTCTACCATAAGGGACATCTCTACATTCTTCTCTCATCTCTTCCATTTCTCCCTAAGTACTAAGAGTTGGCTCCCATCACTGTCTAATGTCTTGTCAATTCTTTTTAAAAGTATTTTGTTATTATTTTTATACGTATGACTGTATTGCCTACATGTCTGTGTCACGTGCAATGCCTGCAGAGGTCAAGAAGAAAGCTTTGGATCCCTTGGAACTGGAATTATGGACAGTTGTTAGCCGCCATGTAGGTACATGAAACTAAACCCCCGTCTTTTGCAAGAGCATCCAATGCTCTTAACCTCTGAACCATCTCCCCAGCCCCCTTATTATTTTTATTTTTATGATGGTATTGTTTTCATGTATGGAAGTGCATGCATATCGTGCAATGCCTGCAGAGGTCAGAAGTGGGTGTTGGATCCCTTGGAACTGGAGTTACAAACAGTTGTTAGCTGCCATGTGGGTGTGGGGAACTGAACATGGGTCCTCTGCAAGAGCAGCCAGTGCTCTTAACCACTGAGCCATCTCTCCAACTCTTATCTCTTTTCAACATTCGTTCAGAACAAAAATGTGGGTTTCCTTTCTTTGAGACTTGAAGCACTTACTTGCCAGAGTTCCACTTTACCCTTGAATAATTTCTCTTCTAATGTAGGTTTATTTGCTTTTTGGACACAGCTTTTCTCTTCTTTTTTTTTTTTTTTTTTTTTTTGTCCTGGTTTCTCTTGTAGATCCCAATTGCCCTGGGAACTCACTCTGTAACCAGTTGCCTTTGACTCACAGCGATCCCTGCCTCTGGCCTCCAGAGTGCTGGGATTAAAGGTGTGTGCCACCACAAAACTGGCATTTGCCTCTCTTTTGAAGTTTCTGATTACTTAATCCCATCTACCATTCACAGTAAAACTTGGTCAGCTCTCCAGCCCCTAGTAGGCTATTTAAAGGACTGAAAACCAAAAGAAAAAAGGGAAGGGAATGCAGAAAGGGCAACATTCCACCAAAGGGACATCCACACTTCCACCGTGGGACATAAGACACATGGGGAGGTGCAGCTGGAACAGGAAGTAGCAGGAAGTGGAAATGCTGAGACACCTGTTTGTCAATGAGTTCCTGATTTTTTACCGTAGGGTTTTATCTTCCTCTGACTTGTGGCATTTAAGAAATTCACCACAATGAAAAAATATGGGAAAAGCAGAGAATAATTCCACACTAAACTCTACCAAGCCTGTAGAAGATTCTTACAAGGAGATCTCCCTAGAGATAACCCAGGACACAGATCTTAGAAGAACAATCACACATACAGTCAAAGAAACCATAGAATATAAAAAACAAATCAGACAACTTAGGGGAGAGAATAAAAAACTCAGAAAGGACCTAGAGGAAGAGAATGACAAACTTCAGAAAGACCTAAAAGGAGGAAATGTCAAACTCCATAAACAACTAGAGGGAGAAAATGACAAACTCCGGAAGGAAGTGGAAACACTGAAAAGATCCATGGGGAAATCAAAAGGAAAACCAACAGCAAAGCAAGGAGCTACAAGAAGAGATTGAGAGCTCCAAAAGAAGTGGAAATACTAAAAAGAAAACACAGAATGAAATGAAAAAGGAATCAAATATGCCATCCAATCAAGAGGAAAGAATGAGAAAAAGTCTCAGAAGCAGAAGTGAGAACAAAAAAAAAAAAAAAAAAAAAAAAGATATCAGACCTGGAAGATAATACAGAACAACTAAAAAGCTCAAATAAAGCTAATGAAAAATTTAAAAATACACAATTGGAACAACCAAGAAATGTGGGACACCTATGAAAAGAATCAACCTAAAAAAAAAAAAAAAAAATAAAACATCTGCATCATAGGGATAGAGGAAGGAGAAGAATCCCAAGAGGATGGTATTTATCAGATCTTCAACAGAATAACAGATGAAAATTTCCCCAAACTAAAAAAAGACAAACCCATACAAATACAAGAAGCACATTGAACACCAAATAGAAAAGATCAGAAAAGAAACTCCCTACGCCATATCATAGTTAAAACAACACAGGACACCCAAAACAAAGACAAAATTCTGAAAACTACAAGAGAAAAACTACAAGTCACATATAAGGGGAAACCTATCAGAATTACAGCTGACTTTTTAGTGCAAACTGTGAAAGTAAGAAATACATGGACCAAAGCATTTCCAGTGCTAAACGACTATAGATGCCAACCCAGGTTATACCCAGCAAAAATGTTGATTCTAGTTGAAGGGGAAAGAAAAATCTTCTATGACATAAGCAAGATGATAGAATATGTGTCCAGAAAACCAACCCTTCAGAGAATACTTGAAGCAATTCAAAGGATAGAGGAGAGGAGCAACTATCTCCAGGCACCCAGAAAGAGAAATTAATAAAAGCATAACTGCAGAAGTAGAAACCTAGACCAAAAATGCAAATGGATAATAAGGTGAAAGGAAGCAACACACATCTCTCAATTATAACCTTAAATATTAATGGATGAATGGTGTCCCTCATCTGTGGATGTGACCACCAAGTACCTAGTTGGAAGGCAAACTGAGGAATATTAATGTTATATTCCTCGTGATCTGAAAACAACTGTGCTTTTTACACTGTGAACCTTACACAGGCTCTAGAATTAACCTACAATTTGTTTTCAGACTTTGGAATTTTGGTATATGGATGGTGGGTATGTATGCACATTTTATAGTAATCAAAAAAATAAAAAAGTAAAAATGCGAGTCAGGATATAACATACAGCTTGTTTTCAGACAACATAATTTTGGTATAGATGTGATGTATCAGGCTGGTATAACTTAGGCTTTCTGGATGCGTAACAACCACACTTAATGCCCACACCAATTTGGCTCAGGGACCTAAGGGATAACTTTTGTCCTAGCCCTCAGAGGTCAGCTAAGTCCCAGGGGACTATGCATGGGGGCATCTCTTGAAATGTCTCACAAATGTGAGTCACCAGTCTTCCTTGTGTAGGGAGGTCTTGGAGATCCACTAATGGGACTTCAGCCAGTGGCTCAGTCTATAAAGAGGAAAGTCTGTTTATGCTTCAAAAAGGAAAGCCTGGTCTAGCAAGACCTGACTTTGTCCATCAGTAGATGGAACTGGTAAATGAAAAGCTGAAAGGAGCCAGGGGCAACCCCCCTCAAAAAAATGAGTGACCCTGAGGACCAGAGCTTCAATTGACCTTGAGAAAACAAAAACCTTGGTTAATCTGGGCTGTGTGGACTTAAGCATCCAAAAGGAAAGTAAAACCAGAAATAAATAATCAGTAAGGCCTGAGAAATTGTACTTCAGATATAAAACTTGAGATCTTAGTAAAAGACCAAAAAAAAAAAAAAAAGAGAGCACTGTCGTTTGGCCTGTCTTCAATTCTTACTGGTAAGTACATCTACTCTGTGACTGCCAGTACTTTTGCCATCCTTCAAAGACATGAGACACAGCTTTTTAACCCTCCAATATGGACTGAAGACTCATGTCTCTCCAAGAATCCTCCAAATCTTCAATGCCAGATGGGGACTATTGAGATATCCAGCTTGTGGACTGAGCAGCTATTGGGGTTTCAGCTTCTTCAGAGTATAGACTGCCATTGTTGGACTACCCAGGCTGTATCATGGAAGTCAGTACAGGAAGATCAAGACAGGACACGGTGCTTACTGGACCTCATTTGGGTGACCATGGGAAGGGAAAACCCCAGTGTGGAGTACAAGGGCAGGATTGATTGTTGTTTGGGCTTGCCAAAGAGGAGCCTTCGAACACTTCCTTAAGGAAAGCATGACATCTTTTAGCCTTAAAAAAAAAAAAAGAAAATCCTCCAATTTGGGTGATATGTATATGTATGTATGTATGTATGTATGTATATATTTATGTATGTATATATTTATATGTGTATGTATGTGTATACATATATGTATATTGAAGCAATACAAGTTGGAGAGAACAACAATAGCAAAAGAACTGTAAAAAAACTGACTGAAACAGTGAAGTTCTCCCCAAAACAATAAGCCTCTGCTCTGAAAAATAAAACTCTGGAAAGACTCAGAAAAAGATGCAAGACATGTATGGCAGAGTGCATGAACTCAGGTGGAGTTGGGGGCATGGAAAGGGAAATGACTCCAAATTGGATTGAGAAATGATGTATGATGTATGAAAAAGTTCAATAACAATAAAAATATATTAAAAAAGAAATTACATTGGTCTAGGGAAAAAAAGAGATTAACAGGACTATCAGAGCCCTTAAGGTTGCTGTTTGCAACAGTTACTGTGTCCTTGTGGCCTCACTATTTGGAGCCTCTGTGGCCTTGGTTTCTGGTTGTAGGTGACACAAACAAACATGCCTCAGGTTCCCATTGCTTCTACTTCCTTGGCTCTCATAGAATTATGGGTACATTCCTAGTTTCTCTCCGAATCTACATGAAAAATATACAAAGCCTTGTCCCCCGGCTCCTCCTGGATGGTGGTGGCCACCTTGTCCCCAGCTCCTCCTGGATGGTGGTGGCCAACTTGTCCCCCGGCTCCTCCTGGATGGCAGTGGCCACCTTGTCCCCCAGCTCCTCCTGGATGGTGGTGGCCACCTTGTCCCCCAGCTCCTCCTGGATGGTGGTGGCCAACATGTCCCCTGGATCCTCCTGGATGGTGGTGGCCACCTTGACCCCCGCTCCTCCTGGATGGTGGTAGCCACCTTGTCCCCAGCTCCTCCTGGATGGTGGTGGCCAACTTGTCCCCCGGCTCCTCCTGGATGGCAGTGGCCACCTTGTCCCCCAGCTCCTCCTGGATGGTGGTGGCCACCTTGTCCCCCAGCTCCTCCTGGATGGTGGTGGCCAACATGTCCCCTGGATCCTCCTGGATGGTGGTGGCCACCTTGACCCCCGCTCCTCCTGGATGGTGGTAGCCACCTTGTCCCCAGCTCCTCCTGGATGGTGGTGGCCAACTTGTCCCCCGGCTCCTCCTGGATGGTGGTGGCCAACTTGTCCCCAGGCTCCTCCTGGATGGTGGTGGCCACCTTGTCCCCAGCTCCTCCTGGATGGTGGTGGCCAACTTGTCCCCCGGCTCCTCCTGGATGGTGGTGGCCACCTTGTCCCCCAGCTCCTCCTGGATGGTGGTGGCCACCTTGTCCCCCAGCTCCTCCTGGATGGTGGTGGCCACCTTGTCCCCCAGCTCCTCCTGGATGGTGGTGGCCAACTTGTCCCCTGGATCCTCCTGGATGGTGGTGGCCACCTTGACCCCCGCTCCTCCTGGATGGTGGGGGCCACCTTGTCCCCAGCTCCTCCTGGATGGTGGTGGCCAACTTGTCCCCCGGCTCCTCCTGGATGGTGGTGGCCACCTTGTCCCCCGGCTCCTCCTGGATGGTGGTGGCCACCTTTCCCCAGGCTCCTCCTGGATGGTGGTGGCCAACTTGTCCCCCGGCTCCTCCTGGATGGTGGTGGCCACCTTGTCCCCAGGCTCCTCCTGGATGGTGGTGGCCGCCTTGTCCCCCGGCTCCTCCTGGATGGTGGTGGCCAACTTGTCCCCAGGCTCCTCCTGGATGGTGGTGGCCAACTTGTCCCCCGGCTCCTCCTGGGTGGTGGTGGCCAACTTGTCCCCCAGCTCCTCCTGGGTGGTGGTGGCTAACTTGTCCCCTGGCTCCTCCTGGATGGTGGTGGCTAACTTGAGAGATCCTGGCTTGGGAACTACATGCATGTGTCTACTTTCCAAATACTTCCTCTCTTGGGTCCTGATGCCAAAATATTTGGCCAGTGTTAGTCATTTGTGGATTGAAGCTGTGGTCATTGTTTCTTTAATATTCTACTTGTTCTGTTTTATTTTCTTGAGTTGTGCAAATGACAGCTAGCATGAGGGGAACCCTTACTTGGCTGGTTTTAACAGCAAGTGCTGCTTTTACCCTTGTATGACACAATTTCATCTATAACCCAAGGTGGGGCTCTAGTTCTCTTGAGCTGTGTAGTTTGATGTGGCAAGCTTCTAGAGGCTATAAAACAATAAAGGCACATCTCCACTCTCCAGGATTTTCTGGATGATAGTCTTTCAATTTAAAATACCTTCCAAGGGTATGTAAGTTTGTGATGACACCCTTTTAGAAGTCAAAAGTGAACAGTACAAGCAAATTTATCTGAATATGCATTAAAGCAACATTAGTAAGTTGTTTTTGCTAACAACCAAATTCTGCACATTTCAAATATATCTGCTCCTGTTTCCATTCTCCCTGCCTCATGAAAAAAATGGGTGTGCCGTGAGATGCAAAAATGCTTTCCTGTCGGAGTATAATAGCTAGTTTCACAGACCACTTCTGCTCAGAAAATACAATGCATAATAAATGCAATTCACTCAACTAGTGTTTATTTGTGCTCAGTTTTAAGGCATTTTGCATTTTGAGGAAGGGGAAGTAAAGGAACTCCTGAGGAGGCTGGATCACTAAACAAAGACTAGAAAAGAAAATGCTGCAAATTGATATAAAATCAATCTAATTTAGACTAATACAGGTATGAAAGCGAATTTCATTAAATAATCTCTTATTGGATACTTTCTCTTTTGAATTTTTGTGATTTTTTTTGAAGCAGTCAAACATGGGTTTTTTTAAAGCATGGATTTAAACAAAACCAACAAAATTAAAAACACCCTCCCAAGATTCTATAATGAGTAACCTAGTTATATGCTGGGTTACTTTCAGTTATATGTTTGCAGCAGACCTTTTCTTTTTTTCTTTTTCCCTAACTTTTCCCAATAGTATAAAAAATTGGCAGACAATGGAACTTGGACTTAATTGAAACCACTGGCAAGTTTGCCCAGCAAGGAGGCCAAACATTGATCACTTTTCCCTAACGTACCTAATGGTTATGTTTTCTTTGTGCAGCAATCTCTCCTGGTGGAGAATTTCCCCTGAAGCCAGAACTTTCCTAGTTCGGTTTCAGGGGCTTTCCCAAGTCCTTGGCCAGCACTATTCAGAGATGGCTCAGTGTTTCCAACATAGTGTCACCTACCCAGTGAGCATCTCCCCAATGCCCCAGAACTCAAGCTACAGAATCCATGAGTCTAGAAGGGTTCCTACCTCTTTTCTTCGGGAGCCTGGTGTCCCTGGGGAGCCTGGCCAGCCTCTTCTGCCCTGTCAAAGGAGCATAGGGATGTGTGACAGCAATATTACATCACTGGCACAGTTCTTCTTTAACATTAGCCCATGTCACCTTTTCCTGGAATGTGCTGTTAACTTCCATTGGTCTCCAAGAGTATGATGAGGAACAGCAGGACAACATGGCAGTTTGCTTCAACTACTCATTGTCACGAACTCATGTTTGGTCATAGAACACTCTGATCAAACTATCTCTACTGTGTCTCCATAGCATAGCATGTATAGTCTGGTATGGTGACTAATGGTTGGGATTTAGTCTGTGTATGTGTAGTGTGTATATGTATTTGTGTGGGGGCAGCGTGCCTGTATGCAGGAGTACATAGAGGCCAGATGCTGATACTGGGTTTCTTTCTCAATAGCTCTCCACCTTAGGTTTTTTATTGTTATTAATTTTTTATTATATATATATTTTTTGTACAAGATCCACCTTAGTTTTTAAGAGAGTGTCTTTCCCTGAAGTTGGAGCTCACTGATCTCCAGGGATCTTCTTCCCCAGTACTAGGACTTCTGTAATGTCTTGCATTTTATGTGTGTGCTCAGGATCTGCACTCAGGTCCTCAGCTTGCACTGCATAGG
Organism: Rhizomys pruinosus; assembly: GCA_009823505.1. Classification (NCBI taxonomy): domain Eukaryota; kingdom Metazoa; phylum Chordata; class Mammalia; order Rodentia; family Spalacidae; genus Rhizomys; species Rhizomys pruinosus. The sequence continues at coordinate 198,700 of VZQC01002896.1, forward strand.
AAGCGCTTTTACAGCTGAGCCATTTCCTCAGTGTGTGCCACCAACACAGCTGGGATTTCTACCTTTGAAGCTTCTTCACCTACCCTGTAGAGATAAGCACCTTCCTGTGAATTAAATCTTGAAATTCTCTCAAACTTTCCCAACCCATGAAACCATGGTGTGGTGGTTTGAATGAAAAAGTCCCCCTCCACATACACACACCAGCTCATGTATTTAAATAGTTGGTACCCACTTGACAGTGCCATTTGGGGAGCTTTAGGAGGTGAGGCCTCGCGGGAGGAACTATGTCACTGGGGGTGATCTTTCAGAGTCTACTAGCCTCACCCCACTTCCAGTTTCCTCTCTCTGCTTTGTGCTTGTGGCTAAAGAGGGATCCCTGTTCCTGCCCTGCCCACTTGCTGTCCTGCCTCCCTTACCACTAAGGACTCTCCTCTGGAAGTGTAAGCCAGAATAAACTGTTTGTGCCATAGACTGCTTTGGTCATGATGTTTCAGCATAGCAGCACTCATGTGCCAGGAATGGCAGAGCATGCCTTTCATCTCAGCAATCAGAAGGAAGAGACAAGCAGATCTCTGTTAGAGGCCAGCCTCACCTATACAGTGAGTTCCAGGCCAGTCAGGGACATAGTAAGACCCTGTCTCAAAACAAAACAGAAGACCCTAACTAATGTATATGGAATAATTTATGAGACTAGAAAACACAAAAGTAAGCTATTCCCCATTCTTTGCAAATGAGAAAAATCAAGGTTTGAATAAAGTGGCCCCAGGATACAGAGCTGGTCATGGACAGAGCCTGAGACAGGAGCAAGGCCTGTCTTTAAGCCAACTCCTTACTACCACAGCAGACTTCTTCCCAGGGTGGAACTATCTATCAAGGGGCCTTTCTCATTAAAGGGAATGAATCAGAGATGTACATTACCCAGATAATTTTTAAATGCTAAATAACAGGATAATGTGGCTAACTTGTGACTTAAGTGATGTCATGAGATATATCCTAAGAGACTGGCCTTGAAGGAAGAAGCAAGCCATAGCTTTGTCTTTTTGTCACACCCTAATGGTGTCACAGATTCTTAGCACCTGTGCCCTTGGAAACTGGGAAGGCCCTCAATTCTGGCTAGCACTTAAAAAATGTTTTATAGAAACTAGTCATTCCTGTTAAGTTAGGTTTAGATGGCTGTATTCATAAAGACTTTTAGGGCATTGCTTAGCAAAACAAGTTGCCCCAATTTAGACAATGAGAATGACTTTTGGATTTCCATCTCAGCAATTCATCAATATGGAAGGATTGTTTTGAGTCTGAATAGTTTTACTGTACCAAGTAGATTCACTGTGATTTCAACTTATTTTTAAATTTTATTTATTTTTTTGTTTATTTTTGTTTTATATGTATGAATTTTGCCTGCAATGTATATGGATGCATCATGTGTGTGCAATGCCTGCAGAGGCCAGAAGAGGGCGTTAGATTACCTAAAACTGGAGCTACAAATGGTTGTTAGCTGCCATGTGGGTTCTGGGAACGGAACCCAGGTCCTCTGCAAGACCAGCCAGTGCTCCTAACTGCTGAGCCATCTCTCCAGCCCCCAAGTCCAAATCTTTATTTTTAAAATTTATTTATTATTTTTATTTTATGTATATAACTGTATTGTCTGCATGTATGTACATGCACCCATGTTGTGCAATGCCTACAAGAGGTTAGAAGAGGACATTGTATTCCCTTAGAATTTGAGTTATGGACAGTTGTCAGATGCCATGTGCGTACTTGGAACGAATCTGGGTCCTCTGCAAGAGTGGCCAGTGCTCCTAACCACTGAGGCATCCTTCCAGCCCCTAACTCCAAATTCTTTACAGGCTTTTTATATTTTACTACTGAGAACCTGAGCTGTACAACCATTGCACCATCATGCTACAAGTTTACTTTCAAATATCCACATAATTACTTGTCGTCCATGGTCTCCTTTCAAGCCCTTGGGTCCTTGTATGTTATTGTCAAATCCAGGAATTCCCTAAAAAGGAAGGGGGAAAAAGGAGAAAAATGAATAGGTTTTTAACAGATTTTGGATCTGACAAGAGAAAGCAGAATTGGGTTGAAGTGATGGGTGGCTTACAAGTATTTCATTTTTCTCCTTAGCTTGCCATTAGGGGACAGAGTGGAGCCCTAATGTGAGTTGTGGGGATTAAGCAAAAGCTCACCCCAGGAGTCCTGGCCAAGAGAGATGAGGGGGGTAGCTTTCATCTGATGCTGGGCCTGGAGCTGTCCCTTAGTGCTTCTGCCATCCCTTCTCTCAACTTTCCCTCTTATTTTTTTAGTCCTAGGCAAATCTGCACATGACAATTGGTATATTTTTACTCTCTTCTCCTCTTAGGAGAAGCTAAACACTTGTGATGAGTTTCATCATAAGGACTCAAGCAGAATGGCTGATGCTGAAGACTATACACCTGCCACACATCCCCCTTTCCATTTCCTCTGGGTTGAAAAACATTCCTTCCTGGTTCCTAAGTCTCAGGAAGTTAAGACTTAGGAAGCTCAGAATACTCAGAATGGTTCAAGGTTCACAAGACCCCTCCCCAAGGTTATAGAAGCAGAACACTTGCCTATTATAACAATCGCTGGAGAAAGGACATGCTCCCTGGTGCAGCTGTCTCCAGACTGGGTAGGGAGCTCTAGCAATGCAGATTTCCTGAGTTCTCATCCTTTGCTGGAGTGGGCCTTCCAGCAACTGCCACTGAGTCACCCATACTCCTTTAAACAACCAATGCTCCCGTAAGAAAATCAAATGAGGGGCTGGAGAGATGGCCTAGTGGTCAAGAGTGCTGACTGCTCTTGCAGAGGACCTGGGTTCAATCCCCAGCACCCAAATGTCGGCTGAGAACTGTCTTTATCTCCAGTTCCAGGGGAATCTGACACCCTCCTCTGACCTCTGCGACATTGCATGACATGGGTGCACAAACCTACATGCAGACAGTACATTCATACACATAAAATATAAACTTAAAAAATTATAAAAGAAAATCAAATGAACTAGAGTAAAGCTAGGCCTGGGTGGAATCATTCCTTTTGTCTGTATCAATGCAGTATTTAAAATGAACAGATGCTTGGTGATGTCACCCCTGGAAAGTCACACAACACCTTGCCGTCCAGGCTGCTCCTCATATTCTCTTCACATATGCTCCCCTCTGGTTCTCAGGAAAATCTAGACTCTCAAGCATTTCTGAATATTTATGCAAAGATTCTAGTAGAAATTTATTGAAAATAGGCACCTATTGTGGGTTATTATCATCAACAGTCCAGACTAAAAGCTTTCTAACTTGGGTATAAGGACCAGAGAGCTGTGCTTCCAAGGTACCAAGACAATCAATCGGGTTAGTCAATCCAGTCAATACTCCAATAAGTTGAGAAGGAACAATGATCCAGTTCTGCAGAGGGCCAGCTCTGCGCTGTTCTGCTGACAGTGCTCCAGATTACCTTCAGTCAATCAATAAGCAATTTGTGGTCACCAACAGGGATGGAGAGCTGGTCCAGACACGTAGCAAGATTTTTTTTTTTAAGTAGTGTTTGGACTTTATAAGCTAAAAGGGGAAAATGGACACAGTTTATTCTATTACTAAAATGTACATGAAAACTTTATATCTATCCCCTTCTTACCAAGACCAGGATTATTTTCTACACCTTCATTTCCTCATTAAATTTAAATACTTCTCTCTGTGTCTCTATCTCTGTCTCTTTGTCTCTGTCTCTGTCTCTGTCTCTCTCTTTTGCCTTTTGAGAAAAGGTCTCTTTATAACCTCAAATGGCCTGGAGTTCACTATGAAGGCCAGGCTGGCCCCAGTCTCACGACATCCACCTGTCTCTGCCTCTGCTGGCAGTAAAGGCACCATCATGCCCAGAAAATATTTGTCTTTTATACCACTAAGCAGGGCATACCTAGATCAAACAATTAGAAAAGTTTACTTTCATGAGAAACACAAGGTTGAGGAAGGTCAAATCCAGAAAAAATATACTTTCTTGTTCTTTTTTGAGGCAGGGTTTCCTTGTAGCCACAGCTGGCTGGAACTCGATATGTAGACCAGGGTGGTCTCAGTCTTACAGAGAGCCACCTCCCTCTGCCTCTTGAGGGCTAAGTGTGTCATGCCCAGCTCCAAAAAAATTTTTGAGATAGGAGTCTCACTATGTAGCCCAGGCTGGCCTTGAACCCATAAAAATGCATCTGCCTCTCCAGGGCTGAAAGTAAAGGCATGGGTCACCACATCCAGCTCAGGTCCAGAATCTGATTCCACTGAATATATAAGGCCCTTACTTTGAAGAGATAGCAAAGAAAGAATCACACATTGGCAGACTTCACAGAATAGAACCAGCTACACTGAATGCAGACAAGTTATTTCTTGCTATTTCTTGAGTAGGAACTGGGCTAGTCTTTCTACAACCCATTTAACTAGACCAAAGAACACCATTTAACACAAATCTATGGTTAAATATGGGCTTCTAAAAATGATATATTGTCAAAGGGTGAACTTTTTAGCTTCTGTTGATCAGAAAAATGATTTTTCTCACCTTCTAGTATTATATGAAATTTCTAAAAATATCCAAGGCATGCTACAATTTCAGAATTTGGGAGGTGGAGACAGAAGATTGAGGGTTTAAGGCCAATTTCAAACAAACAAATCATCAAGTCAAAAATGGGAAATCCCAGACACCAAATGACTAAAACGTCTGACTAAGTCTGGGCTTTTTCAGGAACTTGCATGTATTCCTGTGAAAAATCTGGGGCTGGGCATGGTGGCACACACCTTTAATCCTAGCACTCAGGAGGCAGAGGCAGGCTGATCTCTGTGAGTTCAAGGCCAGACCTGTCTACAGAGAGAGCTCCAGGCCAGCTGGGACTAAAGGGAGTCTCAAAAATACCCCCCCCCCCAAAAAAAAGAGAAAAATATGATTGTATGTGAGTTCTATTTAGTCTGCTAATCTTACTCTTCCTCCAAATTTCCTGAAATAGCAATCCATTAAAACCACATGTAAATTTGAGATACATTTTCCCAAGTAGGGTATAAAGAAGAGTTACACACTGAGAACACATCTAACGTTAGTAGGGTTGACAACTCTGCTAGTTCTCAGAATTCTCAGCTAGCTAGCTTGAAGTCATATTGCACTGCTTTTGAAACTTTAAAAGTCCCCTTTTCACTATCCTAATTCTTTTAAAACTATGAAGATGATGATGATAATGATGATGATGATGATGATGATGATGTATAGGTACACATGTGTCATGGTGAGTGTGATGTGTAGGTACACATGTGTGATGTGTAGGTACACATGTGTCATGGTGAGTGTGATGTGTAGGTACAAATGTGTGATGTGTAGGTACACAAGTGTCATGGTGAGTGTGATGTGTAGGTACACATGTGTCATGGCGAGTGTTTGGAGGTCACAGGAAAACTTTGTTGAGTCAGTTTTCTCTCTCCACTTTTTTTTGGTATTTTTTTGAGACAGGGTCTCCCTTTAGTCTTAGCTGTCCTGGAACTCACTCTGTAGGCCAGGCTGGCCTTGAACTCACAGAGATCCGCCTGCCTCTGCCTCCCAAGTGCTGGGATTAAAGGTGTGTGCCACCACGCTCAGCTCTCCCTCCACTTTAAAAAAAATTTTATTTATTTATTTATTTATTTATTTATTTATTTATTTATTTTTATGTGTATGAATGTATACTGTCTGCATGTAGGTCTGTGCACCCGTGTTGTGTAATGCCGTGGTCTCTCTCCATTTTTATATGGTTTCTGGAGACTGAACTTAGGTCATCAAGTTTAGGCAGCAAGCACCTTTACCTGCTGAGTCATCCCACTGGCCTGACCATCAGGTTCTTTTTAAAAATGTTATATAAGCCAGGGGTAGCAGCAGTGCTAGTGGTGGCATATGCTTTCGATCCTAGCACTAAGGAAGCAGGGGCAAGCAGATCTCTGTTTGAGACTAAGGCCAGCCTGGGTCTACATGGCAAGTTCCAGGCCAGCTGGGGCTACCTGGAAACTATCAACAAACAAACAAAAAAAATGTTATATAATTACACAATATATAGCAGACAATCAAGAGGAACTCATGATAAAAATCAATGGAAAGTATTATTGATACCTCCAGTGAATTTTTGGTCACCATGAATAAGTGACTGAAATGTCCATGTACTAGGAGAGTAATAAATGTTCTTAACTGCCCTTATTTATTATATTATACCTTTATTGTTTCCTGGTTCTATTAAATACTTTGGAGTTATTTGAAAATGCTCAAGTCATCAAGCTGTTATCAGATGTCACCAAATAAACAATATTGTCTTCCAGTGAAAATTCATGTTTTTAAAATATTTGTTCATTTTTTGCTGGGTGTGGTGGCACATGCCTTTAATCTTAGCACTAGGGAGGCAGAGGCAGGCAGATTTTTGTGAATTCAAGGCCACTCTGGTCTACAGAGTGAGTTCCAGGACAGCTGGGGTTACAAGGAGACCCTGTCTCAAAAAGACCCCCCAAAATAAAATAAAATATTTGTTCATTTTTATTGTATGTTAGTGTTTCCCTAAGTATATGCATGAACACCACACGTGTGTGTTGTGTCCATGGAGGCCAGAGAAGGTGTCAAATCCCCTGGAATGGGAGTTACATACAGCCAGTTGTGACCTGCCATGTGAATGTTAGGAACTGAACCAGGCAGGTCCTCTGGAAGAAAAGAACAGCAAGTGCTCTTAACCACTGAGCCATTTCTCCAGCCCTGAAAATTCCCATAAAACCTTTTATCATATTTATTTATTTACATGTATCTGTCTGGAATGTGGGGGAGGGGTGGCACCTGCATGTCACAGTGTCAGAGGGCACTTTTGGGGAGTCAGTTCTCTCCTTCTACCATGTGGGTCCTGGGAACCCAGCTCAGGTTGTCAGTCCTAGTGGCAACTGACTTTACCCACGAGCCTTCTTACCAGCTCCTGTTTTGTAAACAAAACTATGTACAATGTATGCTTCATATTTATAGTTTTGACAACTATTCCACCAGATTATCTCTCTGCTCAACACTATACTGGAGGAGGATATATTAAGGGAAAGGCACCATAAAAAGCCCAGATCCCCACATCCTTATCAGCATTGTTTTTAATGAGTTTTTATAAGATGCAAACATTCTGATGGACATGTGGTACACTGACCTCAATAGAAGCATACGTGTCATGACCCAGAAATTCTGTTTTTGGTTTTTTTTTTTTGTCTTTTCAAGACAGGGTCTCCCTGTAGCCCCAGCTGTCCTGGAATTCACTCTGGAGACCAGGCTGACCTTGAACTCACAAAGATCCGCCTGCCTAAATTCTGTTCTTAAAATATACACTTAAGCCGGGTGTGGTGGTGCACACCTTTTATCCCAGCATTCAGGAGGCAGAGTCAGGTGGATCTCTGTGAGTTCAAGGCCAGCCTGTTCTACATAGAGAGTTCCAGGATAGCTAGAGCTACAGGGAGACCCTGTCTCAAAAAAGACAAAAAAAAAAAAAGTTACCAGAGGACATGGAAAAGAATATTCAGAGCACTATCATATAGACATAAAAAACAGTAAATTGACAAAACTGGAACATCTTTTGGCTCTTATGAGCTTTCTTCTCCTTTTCCATGATGTTCCCAAGCCTGAGGTATAGGAGTTGCATTGCAGATGCTTCAAATGTGGAGGATGCCTGCTGCTAGGAAGGGTCTTCTAGACATGAGGAGAAGATGCACCTATGAAATCTCAGCAATATGGCTGCCTACACAAGACCTGCATTATGACAGCACCAGCTGACAGGTCAGTGTGGATGGGGAACTTCGCTTCTTGATAAAGAGCTACAGGAAATCAATGGATGGTGAGAGAAGGATAATTAGTTTTCTTACATGGAGGAGCTCCTAGATGGGTTATCCAATCCCAAGTGGTCAGCCCTAAACACATGTGAGACAACTAAATTGACTCAGTATATCATATGTATATATATATATATNGTAACAATAATGATCAAGGAAGAGGTCACTAGGTTTTGAAGAAGTTGGGGAGCATGGGATGAATTGGAGGGGGTAAGAACAGGATGGGGTGATGTAAATATAGTACTCATGTATGAAATTGTAACTGTCAAAAAATTAAAATTAAAATATCTATCAACAGTAAAACTGATAATGAAACACTGGTGGGATGTGACAGTGAAGTCAAATGAGCTGCTTGACAAAGAACATGGATGGATCTCACATGCACAAAGTGGAGCAATAAAAGCCAACAACAGAAGAGTTCACACAAAGTGATTCCATGTTCATGAAGTTCAAGAGCAGCTAAGACTGATTCAGGTGCTGGGATAGTGACGATTCTGGAGAGGGTGGGGTGGGTAGTGAGTGGAGAAGGCACAAGGGGGTGGCCGTGGTGCATGTCACAGGTGAGTGCTTTCTTGATGTTTGTTAACCATTCATCAAAAAATTTCATTGCTTGGAAAAAAACTTAGTTCATTGAGGTGGAGCATAACTGAACTGTGGGCTGGGAAGAGAACTCTGTGGGACAAACTTCTGCTGACATGGTGTATTTCATGGGGCTGTGCCTGCTCTACTGGATTGTAACCTTATGTCATAGGTTTACCTGCTAGACGGCCTGCTCAATCCTCAGATTTGGGGAAATGAAGCTGTTACTCTTTCTTTTTAAATCATTCATTTATTTTTATTTTATGTGTATGAATGCTTTGTCTGCATGTATGTAAGTGCATCCATGCTGTGTAAAGCCCACGGAGGCCAAAGAGGACATCAGAGTCCCTGGAACTGGAGATATAGATAGTTGTTAGCCACCATGTGGGTGCTGGAACCTGGGTCCTTTAGAAGAGCAGCCAGTGCTGTTAACCACTGAGCCATCTCTCTAGCCCCTGAGGCTGCTATTCTTGGTATAGACAGTCTCGGGGAATAGATAAAAAGATATTTCTTCCATTCCAAAAGTATTTTGAGATTCTCAGAAAGATAGTGGAGTGGATTGGAATTCCTTCCTCCCTTTGAAGCACAAGATGGACTCTAAATGTGAAGAGGATCTAACCTATCTCCTGCCTATAATTACTTATTTTTTATTTATTTGTGTGTGTGTTGCATCCATGTAAGTGCACCCATGAGTGCAGTGTCTGCAGAGGTCAGAAGAGGGCATCAGATCCCCTGTAACAGGAGTTACAGATGGTTGTTAGCAGCAATGTGGGTGCTGGGAACTGAATCCAGGTCCTCTGCAAGAGTAACCAGTGCTTTAAACCATAGAACCATTTCTCCAGCCCCTGGTATCTGCTTTTAAAACTCTCTAGTGATGACTATAAGGCTTTAAGTTCATAAGTGTATTGTAGTCTGAAAATGGAACATCTCTCCTCTCTGGAAAGGGTGATGGGAGGAGCCCTAACTTTAGTGGTACCCGTAGCCCAGGTACTTACTGGATCTCCCCGAAGTCCTGTTGCTCCACGATCACCAGAAGTCCCTCTCTTGCCTGGGCTTCCCTAAAGTTTATACAGATCAAAGTAAGAATAAGATGATACATTTTAATAAACTTAATAAGCATAAATAAAGAGCTTGGATTCTTTCCAATTTGAATAATTAAATATTTTCCCACTGAGGTTGTTCTTGTAATCAGGAAAAAGACCACCAAAGAAAACAGTTTCTGGAATCAAATGAATAACTCAATGGTGCACCAGGTTGTCTGCCACACTCTGATCTGAACACATTTGTAACCATGCTTGGGTGTCATGACTACTGTACAAAGCAGCTATTTTTATCTTCCATTTTGACTAGGCAGCAGAGACTCAGAAAGATGATGCTACTTGCCCAAGGAGGTCTCACATCAACTAGAGTGGTTTCAGAACCAACTTCTCATACTGTGAAGAAAAAAAGATGGAAGATGGTGGCTGCTGTGTCTGAGATAGGAATGGGTGGCCTGTACTGTCACAGCTGCCTCATACCACAAACCCCTCTCAATACTCTCCTCCTGCTCTAGATACGCAGCTTCCTCAGAGGCCCCAATGCTTCACTCCATGTATTTGGTCCTTCCCCATGTACCCTTGAAATGATGTCCAATCATGGTCCCTTCCCTTGTACTGTATGACTGGACTCAGGTCAAGACAGATAGGTATGTTGCTGTGAGAGACCCAAGTCTGGGTCTCAGGTTTCCAGGAGAAGCTATGTGTGTTTCTACTTTTCCCCATGGAAAGGTCACTGCCAATGTGATAAAATTTCATCCGCCCTTCAGATAGGAGCAATGGACAGCTGTGCTCATCTTGAGAGGGGAACTCATGAGATACATAATTAATGTTTATTGTATGGGATGGGGTTTTATGCATACTTGCCACATAACTAATGCACACCTCTAGGGTAGCTATTTTACTTTATAAATTAAACCTTTTGTTTCAAGAGTGGTTTTACATTTTCCCATCTTGAATTACTCCTACCTGGGATCCTTCATCGCCCTTTTCTCCTTTTCTTCCAGGGAGACCACTGTCACCCTAAAAAACAGAAAAGGAAAAACTCAAACTCCTATTTTCTGAGTGGGAAACAGCCTAGAAGGGTGTCTGAGGGTGAAGGCAGCACCTGTTCTCCATTTAATCCATCGATTCCACTTTCCCCAACTTCTCCCTGCAAAGACAGATGTGATTAGAATATAGTGCACATCTGTCAAACACCAAATTAAAAACACTCAAAGATTTTGTGTTTAGCACTATGTTAGATTATGCCTGGGTAATTTCAGAGATTCCTTTCAGTAATAGAAGCTGTCAACAAATAAAAAAATACAGCTTGCACTAAAAGGCAGAGATAAACTAAATGAAATGGCTACCACTAAAAAAAAATGAAGACCAACTAACAGTGACTTGAGTCTGCTGGTTATCAACGGTTTCAAAGATGAAATTATTTAAAATACATGGTTCTGGTGCCATACCTCTTCTCCATTGAGTCCTCTGGTCCCCTGAAAATGGAAAGGGCAGCAGCAGTGAGTACAGGGGAACAGCATGGCAAGCTGAAAAGACATCACAATATCCTACAAGATACTTACCTTAGGCCCTTTGGCACCATAGCATCCCTTAGTGCCTTGCTCTCCCACTGGTCCAGGGGTTCCTCTTTCTCCCTAACAAAGAGTACATATCCAGATGAGTTTTTGCTATTGTAATATGGGATCTGTCCTAGATACTTGGCAAGTTGTTTTTGTTGGAAGAAAACATCTGGCTTTTCATAACTTACATTCCAGAACTCAAACTTACACAAAAATGAATGCGAGTAAATCAGCTCTGCTCTGATGACAGCCTTTAGCTTTGGGCTCAACCTGCATACGGCCAGTGTGAGGCTTCTTTTCTCCCAAGTGGCCACCATATTGTGTCTTCAACCTCCTTAACATGTGCGCTTCTATTGCCCCAAGCCAAGGTTAGGATCCCTTTGGCTTCTATCTATGACCATAAGCCTGTGACCTCAACCTGATCACCCATGATACTGGCTGGGGATGTTTTCTGACCATAGCCCTCATTCCCATTCCTGTGTTTAATATCATTCAGTGACTGTCCGTCAGCCAGACACAAGCCAGTCTTCCCAGGGGTCTCAAGACTTCCCAGGCCATCGTACCTTCTACAGTGTTCTTGGCTCCAGCCACGTTGACCATATGCCATTTTGCAAAGTCACAATCCTTTAACTTAGCTGCTATCCTTGAACACACAACACCCCCCTCTGCAATAGAATGCTATTTCCCACCAGCTTTGCCCAGGGAAACTCCTAGTCTCCCTTCAAGTATCTGCCCAAAGATTACCCACTTTTCATTTCTTTTCCTTCCTAGACCAACCCTCAGTTGCTTCCTGTTCTGCCATCATCTTGTAATGTCCCTGTGCCCCTAGCACAGGCCCATGCAGGTAGTGTAGAAGCAACTATGATAAGTGCCATATTGTTTCCTTTTCTATATTTTTCTCATTTTCAGGGCTTGCACGGCTAGTATCTAAGATCCTAGATATATGTTAAATGAATGTGTGCACTGAAGATAAGTAATCAATGAATGATGACTGTTTAAATATATTGTTAGATGAATGAATGAGTGGATGCACGGAAGAAACAAAGGAAGGAAGGGAGAGAGGGAGGGAGGGAGGGAAGCAAGGAGGGAGAGAGGAAGGAGAGGAAGGGAGAGGGAAGGAAGAAAAGGGGACAAGAGAGGGGAAGAAAGGAGGGGAAGGAGGAAAGGAAGGATGGAGGGAGGGATGGACAGAAGGAGGGAGGGACAGAGAGATGGGCAGAAAGAGGAGGGATCCCTGATTAATGATGTAGTGAGTTGGTTTAACTTTGCACAATGGCCCAGGAAGAGCAAATCACAGTGATTGACTTTCCTGGTGAAGAAGCTTTCATACGGGTTCATTGTACAATGTTGGTGGTTACATCAGAAGGGAGAGGGCACGGTAATAAAACAGCAATGAGAACCAGAAGCCAAGCACATGTGGATTGGGAAAGACCTGAGATTCTGTGTCCAAGTCCTTAGAATCTGACCTCTGTTGTTTCCCTGTGGAATGACACAGGACTTTCTATGTTTGAACAATCAATGGAGGTGAGAAATCTTGACTTACAGCAGTTCCCTCCTCTCCCAGGTAGCCTTCACTGCCTTTAGAACCTGGTGGTCCCTGGATAAAAAGAAAAGGGAGAAAATGTGAACACTCCATGGACTGGGAAACGAGGGGTACCCCAGCAAATTCTCCCCATTTGCTGACTGACTTCATTCACAGTAGGAGGAGTTTGAAAAAGCCCCACTCCTTCCCGCTTAAGCTAGGGGCATTTATGCAAATATAAAGGAAATTTTCAAACAAGGATCCAGGTAGTTCAAGGAGGTGTGGACATGTGTGGACATGTGTGCTTGAATATGTATGCATGTGGGGGGGTAGCTGGGTATGTGTGTGCCTGAGTGTGTACTTGTGCACACATGTACATGTGTGCACAAGTATCTATCTATCATCTATCTATCTATCTATCTATCTATCTATCTATCTATCTATCTATCTATCTATCTATCTTTCTATCTATCATCTATCTATCATATTTATCTATATCTATCTCTTTATATCTATCTATCTATCTATCTATCTATCTATCTATCTATCTATCTATTTCTCGCTTTATCTTTAGCTCTCTCTCCAAAATTATATGCAGAGCCAGAATTCCTCTCTAGAGAAATATTTAAGCAACCCCAACTATATTTGCCCCTAACAAACCAGAATTACCTTCTTTTCCTCTTTTTACTAAAATAACTGCTCTCTTCCTTTTCTTTTCCTTTTTAAGGATTTATGCTGCACAAAGAAAACCAGACCACACACACTTCTTTCTATTCTTTTTGGGCCCTGGTTTTTGGCTTTGTTTTCAATTCTACAATTTTCTTTCTATGAAGTCAAAACATTCAGGAAATAATTAATCTGAAGCTTCTTCAGAGACACAACTCTGGTGATGTGGGAGTTATAGCAGTAGTGTAAACATATAAACACACATGTAAACCAGAAGTACTGAAACATCATTAAACACATCCCATAGTATGTAAGAACATATTTGAACATTTGCTAATGTCTGAAATAATATATTTTTAAAATTTTTTATTTATTTTTGTATGTGTATGAATTTACTGTCTGCATGTAGGTTTGTGCACCCGTGTCGTGCAATGCCGCAGAGGTCAGAAGAGGGTGTTGGATTCCCCTGGAACTGGAGTTAAAGACGGTTCTCAGCCACCATGCAGGTGCTGGGGATCAAACCCGGGTCCTCTGAAAGAGCCGTCAATGCTCTTTATCCGCTAGGCCATCTCTCCAGCCCCGAAATAATATTTTTTATGTAAGGATGTATAAAGTTTCTCTGATCAGGAAATATATGAATTAAGGTTGCTAGTTGATTTAAAAAGAAACTTATTTGGGGGCTGGAGAGGTGGCTCAGCAGTTAAGAGCACTGCCTACTCTTGCTGAGGACTCAGGTTGGGTCCCCAGCATGCCCATGGCTGCTAACAACCATCTATATCTCAGTTCCAGTGGATCCAGTGTCCTTTTCTAGCTGCCACAGGCTAATGCATGCATGTGGTATACTTATATACATGCAGGCAAAACACTCATACTCATCAAATAAATACATAACAAATTATTTGGCCTCCTTTTGTTGGTAAAACATTAACATCGTAATATCCTTTGTTACGGTATGGTGACCTATTGAGCTTGATTTTCAGCAGACTGTACAAAATATTGATGTGATTCTAATGATGCTGCTGTGATTGATTCAAAGTGGAATGTGAAATGAGATATTGGTATCACAGGAGCTTCCATCACTCGGCACAAGGATCACTCGATTTTCCTGCTTTCTTGTCACTGCTTGAACACTAGGTCATCAAAGATCCTGACAACTGTGTCTCCTGAAACTCTGTGAAGAACTTCTAAACAATTCTAACTTAGAATACCAAAGGAAATTGTCAACTCTGTAATCCGACCTATAAAAAGAGGAATGTAATAAATGTTGAGCCGCCTCCTGAGGCTTGGTCTAGGAGCTAAAATCTCCTTTTCTCTCTGTCTAAACTCATATCTGAAAGGCACACTGCAGTTCAAATAAAGGGAGCCACAGATCTGAACCAGTTACCTTCTTCCCTGATGAGCCTGGATTCCCCACGGCACCGTCTCCTCCAAAGCATTTGCAGAACAAACAGCAGCATGTCCGTTCTGCAACATTGACCTTGGAGGGGCATGAGAAATACATTACATTTGATGGTACTGCATCCCAAATCATGCACACGCACCCTTCCTGTGGGACCTGCTTTTTTACCACAGTGGCAGAACTCACATCACACTAATGTGGCTGTGCCCTGGAGCCTATGAAACCCTATGCTCATATCTTTCCTTTCAATCCTGCAATCTCTGGCACTAGAACTCCCCATCAACTCAAGAGTGTTTGATCTCTGAAAATGTAATGGGTTTAGCTGACCACATACCAAATTATTTGTTGCATTGCCCTTTATCAACACCTCCTCCACCCAGTATTGACCACAGAGCTATGTATTCTGCCTACATGCTTTGTTCAATTGAATTAATAAATGCTATTTCTCCTCTCCCCATTTGGTGAAATCTCACTTTGTCAGTAGATTTAGACGGTGCCCACTGTAACCACTTGGAATGGTGTCTTGTGGAAACACTTGGAGAATACTTTTTGATGGGATTTCAAAACTGTCAGCAGCATGCCAACATTTTGGAAGGATTTGCTACAGAGGGGGTGAGCATGGGAGAATATTCTCTTCATAGGCTGGCCAAAAAAATCATATTTTAAATGTGAATGGATTTCATCTTGGATTTAAATGTGAATGCATATTTTAAATGTGAATGGATTTCATCTTGGATTTAATTTTTTCCTGAATACCTGACATGTTGTATTTTTTTTTTTACAATTAACCCCCCAGATATATATTTTTTAGGAAAATTGTGTTTGCAATAAGTAATCACTTTCATTTCCACAGAGTACGATCAATCTTTGTATTGCAAGTCTGTTGCTAAGTTTCTGGTGCAACAAAACCTGAGGATCGTTTTGCCTTGACCCTTAGCCATTTTCCCCATTGGATTGTTTCCTATTATGTTATATTCATTTTCCGACATTTTAAAATTCTTTTTTTTTTTCTGACATCCAGGCACTGTGGCTCACACCCCAAATCCTAGCACTGCAGAGGCAGAGACTGAGGTAGGAGGATTGCCACAAGATTGAGACAAAATGGCACATGTAGTGAGATTCAGGTTACTCAGTGAGACTCCAGACTCTTGTCTCGAAAAATAAAACAAAAATTCAGGCAAAGCAATCAAATTTGAAATGTGTAAAACCAAACATCCAAAAATGGTTCTGTGATTTCATATTAAGTAAGAAAATTTTCTTTGGGGTCACTAAAGTTTTACAACATCGACTCTATTCCTATTAAAATGAAATTGGTCTGACTAAAGGGAGACCATGTCTCAAAAATACCCCCATAAAAAAAATCAAACTGGTCTATCTCTAAAATTAGCTTTGCCTAATTTTATAGTATATGATACCTAAAATCCTTCAGGGTTGTTTTGAAGAATAACTTCTCCCTTCTCTGAAGTACCAATACAAGTTTGAAAGACCACTAGACAGGAAAACATACCAATGATAAATGATATAAATAAATAAATAACAGACTAAAAATTTCAACAAAACTTCCCTGTTCTTCCAGTACTTTCACAGACTAAGTTGTTTTCAAACATCTGTCTATATACAAATGCTACAGATAGAAAACATTCAGGAAAATATTCTTATATACCAATTAGAGATTTTATAAATTACAAACAAATTGTAAATTGTTAGCCATTCACTAAAGTAAAATCACTGTTCCAAAGTTCTTAGTGTTGGGCACCTGAGTTTGATTCCTTACACGTTTCTGAAAGAATACAGTGAGGATGCAGCTTATGCAGGCATAAGATTGTGAAAACAGCACACATGGCAAATGTCTCAGGTATGCAGACAACCTGAGAAAAATTTTCCCTTGCTCATGATGCCCATCAGTGAGGCTCAGTGCCACTCGCTCTTCCTCCAGAGCCAAGAAGGCTGCTTTTCCTCTGCTTCAACTCTGCATGCAGCTAGCCGCCAGGCACGCTGCAGAGGAAACACATCCTGAACATCAGAGTCATGCCATGTCATGAGCTGCTGGAGGGAACAGACTAGGTGTATGTGAAACTCAGGTTCTCCTAGGCACTTAACACTCATGGGCTGTGGTTTGGGCAGTATTTAAGTATTTGTTCTCTTTTTTCTTTCTTTCCTCCTCATCTCATTAACTCTTCTTTTATTCCAAATATATTACTTAATTATGCTCTGACCTACCACTGCTCTATGATACTTTCATGTTTGCTCTTATTTAGAATTTTCATTAATTCATCAAGGCCCAGAATTAACTCACATCCACACTCATCAACATTAAACTTATATATAAGATAACTGAACATTGGCACTATGCAGCCATGGGCTAAGGGTAGAGGGCAGTGGTACAGCACTGTTTAAAGGCTCCAGCATTCTCTGAATAACTTACCAGCTGTTTTGATAGCTCACTCCCAAGGTCCCTCATACCGATCATGTACTGTGTTCTATACTCAAATCCTTTCCCAAATTCAATGTAGAGAAGATCAGCCAGGTCATTGGAATCAGCAGGTCCATCCAGGGCAATGGTTATGAGGGCGTTCAGACCTATTCAACACATCCACCAGGTGAAGTGGACTGACTTAGTTAAATCCAGCATATTTAAATTGCTAAGCTCAGGAAACAGCTGTATTTTAATGTTTACTCACCCAAACCCCATGATGTGCTGCTAATAAGTGGCAGGACTAGGGGCTGGAGAGATGGCCTAGCGGTTAAGAGTGCCGACCGCTCTTTCAGAGGACCCAGGTTCGATCCCCAGCACCCACATGGTGGCTGAGAACCGTCTGAAACTCCAATTCCAAGAGAACTCCAGTTCCAGGGTAATCCGAGACCCTCTTCTGACCTCCGCGGCATTGCATGACATGGGTGCACAGACTTGCATGCAAACAGTACATTCATACACATACAGAAATAAATAAATAAAAAAATAATAAGTGGCAGGACTAGAATAAATGAGTTAAGTTGGAGATGGGGTGGAGGGTGGTAACAGAATTTCAGTATGTTGATAATTTGAAGTCAGACAGAGAGAAACCAAAGGGCCACGTAGCTTGCTAAAGTAGACGTTGCATATCAAGAAAGTAAATGGTCAACATTTTCAATCCTTATTGGGGGGAGTCTTGAAACCGCAAGGCTAGAATCACCCAGAAGCTTCTCGGGAATACAGAATCCTTAGGGATATATACCCACACTGACTAATATCTTTCAGTAAAATGCAGACTTGCATGAGAAAATGATAGATTTAAAAAAATAAACAAGGGGCTGAAGAGATGGCTCAGTGGAGAGGATCTGGGTTAGATGCCTAGCACCCACATGGTAGGTCACAACTGGAGAGATGGTCCAGTGGAGAAGATCTGGGTTAGATGCCTAGCACCCACATGGTAGGTCACAACTGGAGAGATAGTTCAGTGGAGAGGATCTGGGTTAGATGCCTAGCACCCACATGGTAGGTCACAACTGTCCATTACTCCAGTTTCAGAGATCCAATGCCTTCTTCTGACCTCCATGGGCATTGCATGACATGGGTGCACTTACATACATGCAAGCATAAAAAATAAAAATAAAATATTTTTTTAAAAAGAAATAAAGTAATTCATGCTATAGCCCATATCTACTGAACCAAAGTCTGCATTTAAACAAACTCCCCAGGTAGAGCAGTTCCCTAGCATGTATGAGACCCAATCTTCAACCCTCAGTACTATAAAAAGCCAAAATGAAACAAAATAGATATAGGTGCTTTTATTGACCTTATAAGGAATTGACACTGACACTGTAAGGAGAAACAGATGACAAATATTGAGAGAGGCAGCTCATAGGCCTTGCAATTTTAGGATAAAAATGCTTTAAAAACCAATTTTAGGGCCTAAAGTAGGGTGGGAGTGACTCATTTCACAGAGTAAGACTATTAAGGAAACCTGGCAATCATTCTGACTGAGGTTGCATAGCAGCAACTGTGTTAGTGTTCTCTAATAGCTTCTATGTGTCTGGACAACAGCGAAGTCATGGATATGTGCTACTTGTTCCCTATAGGTACTCACATATGATTATAACCATATTTCACAGACAGGAAAACTGGGGCTTAGAGAAATCAAGTTTTTGCCTTCTGGACTGTTTAGGTTTTTTTGCCCACATAGACAAGTTTCAAAGTTTTATACTCAAGGACATTTTAACAAAAATGTACTAAAGACAAAATCATGTAAGAAAGGGTAATTCTGAATTTTTTCATTCTACTATATATGTGCATAGAACTATTTGGACATGACCTGGGGATCAATACACTAGAGTGAATAAGAAAATGTTCAAGGACTTCACTGAGTCAAGACATTAGCATTGAATCCTGGATAGGCATGTTTTAACTTGAAAATCCAGAGGCATCAGGAAACTAGTAAATGGCCCTCGAGGGGTAGGAAACTCCTTGGAAGGGGTGGTAGAAGGTGGTGCTATAAAGATGGAAAGAAGAATAATAAAGTAGGAAGGGTTAAATGCACTAGGGGTTGGGAGGGCAAGGCAGATGGGGGAATATGAGGAGGGATAGTTAAAAACCTCTAGAAAAAGCCATTTGGAAACCTGCCACTATACAAGCTTCTTAAAGTAAATACATATATATTATAAAAGGGATTAAAGGGAGTTACATTGTAACATGGGGTATTGCCCCTACTAGACATCATAGGTTAACAAATAAAATCCAAATGCAAGGAATGGACTTCCTTTCTTGAAGCTATTGACCAAGGGTCGCATAGACCCTCAAATATTAATGGTCATTGCCCCACTCTTGGTTACCCACCAGACCTTGATGGTAAGACCCTACTGCTGAAGACACTACATACATGAGCTATAGAACAAAGAAGGAGAAATTGAGCTGGTGCCGACCTCAAAGTCTCAGCTCTACTGTCTCATCTCTACTGGGTAATTTTCATAGTGCTGGAAGGTGCTGTGTAGGCTGCCAGAAGGAAAAAATAATCGTCAACCTTATCCAGCTGAGAATTCTGTGAACTACAACAACTGCCCTGGCATGACAGACTTACTGATGCAACAGTGGCATGAATATTATGGAAGTAATCAACCACTTCACAATTGGCAATTGGATTTAAGTTCTGCTTCAGGGTGGAGCCCATACCTGACATTTGTATCAGTTCTAGGAGCCTGAGGCTAGACAATTCACAGGGACAAATGGAGAGCCTAATACTAGTTTACTACTAAATAATTACAGTATTAAACTGACTAATGACTTACTGTAATACCCATAGATTAATGCATCTCTCAACTCTCACCAGAAAAGTTTTCTCATACAGTAGATGGTGATTAACACAGAAATTCACAACTGGCCAATGTGCAGAGAACAAGAAGCCATGGAGATCTTATCCCTGGATAGGAGGACACCTATACCAAACTTCTCTGCCCAAGGCTCAAAAGTCATGGTGGAAGAGGAGAAAGAAACATTCTAAGAGCCAGATGTAGTGGACGACTTCAAGGAAACAGTTTTCCAGACACAGCTGGTCAGTTACTCATACGAACTCACAGCAATGTTGACACCATGCACAAGTCCCATGCAAGCACAAGCTAGTAAAAATCCCAGCAGAGATGTGGGGAAGTCAGTAAGAAACCCCCATCCTACCTAAGGAAATTTTATCAATGAAAGGCTTCCAGAAAGGGAGAGATAGTCTCTCTGAAGGATGTGATTCTTCGTAGGTTAAGTAGGCTCCAGTGTATGCACTCACACTGAAGGATTTGGGGGACACAAATTAAACCATTATATATATATAGTATATATAATATATATATATATATATATATGGTGGGGGCAGTAAGGAGAGTGTGGCTAGGAAAGGAGATCTAAATATCAAATTATATTGTATGGAAGTCACAAAATTCTAAAAACATATTAAAAGATGCCATCTTAGGTAAGTTCATATAGTGTGTATTGAATAGATAGGGGAATGAATGGAATAAGGTTTCAGGGGTTGAAGTGGCTCAGCCTTGAGAAGAGGCAGATAGAGTGGTTAGTAAAAATGGAATAAACAAAGAATTGGTAAAAAATAGGAGACCAGCTTGCTCTGGTTTGCTTTGGACTTTCCCAGTTTTAGTCTCATAAGTTCTTGGCCTTTCTCAGGCAAAATAAGATGGCTAGCTACCCTGGTGGGGTAAGAATGAGACAGAAGAACAATTTGCACAGTAGGCTGGGATGACAAAGCTATGTAGCTGAGGTGGAGATTAGTCTTTTTTTATTTTTTTATGTATGTAGGTGGTTTGCCTGCATGTCTGTAAGTACACCGTGCATGCAACACCTGCAGAAGTCAAAATAGGGCACCAGATGCCCTGGAACTGGAGTTACAGACACTTGTTAGCCACCTTGTGGATGCTGGGAACTGAACCTGCATTCTCTGCCAGAGCAGCCAGTGTTTTTAGTTGCTAAGCCATTGCTACAGTCCCAAAATTGGTGTTCAAGAGAAGGCAGGCATGCTTATGAATCTATTTAGAGAAAAAACTTTTCACATCTGTTTTTTCTTATAAGCTTCAGGAAATGTAAGAATTTAAGAGTTGTGCTTGCTTCAGCAGCACATATACTAAAATTAGAACAATACAGAGAAGATTAGCATGGCCCCTGCACAAAGATGACATGCAAATTCAAGAAGTGTTCCATATTTTTATCCCATGCTGAGATGAAAAAGGAAACCGGCCAGCAAAACAAGGAGCCACAAAATAAGATTGAGAAGTTCCAAAAGGAAGTCGAAATACTAAAGAAAACACAGGATGAAAGGAAAAAGGAAATCAAACACTCATTCAATCAAGAGGAAAGAATGGCAAAAAGCCTCAGAAGCAGAATAGAGGAAGGAGAAAAAATGAATATCAGACCTGAAAGATAACACGGAACAACTAAAAAGCTCAAGTAAAGGCTATGAAAAATTTAAAAATACACAAGAGTGGAACAACCAGGAAATGTGGGACACTATGAAAAGATCAAACCTCCATATCATAGAGATAGAGGAGGGAGAAGAATCCCAAGAGAATGGTATTGATCAGATCTTCGACAGAATAGATGAAAATTTCCCCAAACTAAAAAGAGACAAACCCATACAAATACAAGAAGCACATAGAACACCAAATAGACAAGACCAGAAAAGAAATCCCCCATGCCATATCATAGTTAAAACGCTAGACACCCAAAACAAAGACAAAATTTTGAAAGCCAGAAGGGAAAAACAAGTTACATATAAAGGGAAACCTATCAGAATTACAGCTCACTTTTCAGTGCAAACTGTAAAAGCAAGAAGAACATGGACCAAAGAATTCCCAGTGCTAAACGACTATAAATGCCAACCCAGGTTACTATACCCAGCAAAAATGTTGATTCTAGTTGAAGGAGAAAGAAAAGTCTTCCATGATATAAACGAGATGAAAGAATACATGTCTGGAAAACTAACCCTTCAGAGAATACTTGAAGCAATTCAAAGAACAGAGGAGAGGAGCAACTACCCCCAGGCACCTTGAAAGAGAAATTAATAAAAGCATAACTGCAGAAGTAGAAACCTAGAACAAAAATGCAAATAGATAATAAGGTGAAAGGAAGCAACACACATCTCTCAATTATAACCTTAAATATTAATGGACTAAACTCCCCAATCAAAAGACATAGACTGGGAGAACGGATTAGGAAACAGAATCCATCTATATGCTGTCTACAAGAAACCCATCTCATCCTCAAGGATAGGCACTAACTTAAAGTGAAAGGATGGAAAAAAAATATTCCAAGCAAGTGGTACCAAAAAGAAAACAGGAGTCGCTATTTTAATATCAAACAAAACAGACTTCAAAGTAGAAACAATCAGAAGAGACAAAGAGGGCCGTTACATCCTCAAAGGGAAAATTAACCATGAAGACTTCACAATCATGAATATATATGCAGCTAACTCTGGTGTGCCAATCTTTATAAACACAACTCTACAGGACCTCAAGGCACAGAATAACCCCAGCACACACATAGTAGGGGATTTCAATACCCCACTGAGCCCTTCAGACAGATCAACCAGACAAAGAATAAACAGAGAGACATCTGAACTGAATAATATGATACAGCAAATGGCCCTCATAGACATCTTCCAAATATTCCACCCAAGCACCAGAGAATACACTTTCTACTCAGCACCCCACATACTTTGGAACATTCTCCAAAATTGACCACATACTTGGACACAGGAAAAAAAAACTCAACAAATAAAAAATTGAAATAATTTCATGTATTCTATCAGACCACAGTGCAATTAAACTCAATAACAACACCAGGATAAGACCTGCTACCTACATGAACATGTGGAGACTAAACAACACACTCCTAAATAATGAATGGGTCAAGGAGGAAATAAAGAAATAAAAGCATTCCTGGTACTAAACGACAATGACAGTACAACACAACAAAACCTATGGGACACTTTAAAAGCAGTCCCAAGAGGGAACTTTACAGCCCTGGGTGCCTACATTAAAAAAAAAAAAAAAATAGATGGAGCAAAGAGCTGAACAGACTTCACAAGTGAGGAATTAGTGATGGCTGAGAAACATCTTTTTTTTTAAATCTTTTTGAGACAGGGTCTCCCTGTAGCCCCAGCTGCCCTGGAATTCGCTCTGTAGACCAGGCTGGCCTTGAACTCACAAAAATCTGCCTGCCTCTGCCTCCTGAGTGCAAGGATTAAAGGCGTGTGCCACCACACCCAACTCAGAGAGAAACATCTTAAGAGTGTTCAGTGTCGGGCTGGAGAGATGGCCTAGCAGTTAAGAGCGCCGACCGCTCTTACAGAGGACCCGGGTTCAATCCCCATCACCCACATGGCGGCCGAGAACCATCTAAAACTCTAATTCCAGGAGAACTCCAGTTCCAGGGGAATCCGAGACCCTCTTCTGACCTCCGCGGCATTGCACGACACGGGTGCACAGACCTGCGTGCAGACAGTACATTCATACACATACAGAAATAAATAAAAATTAAAAAAAAATTTAAAATACATTTATTAAAAAAAAGAGTGTTCAGTGTCGCTTATAATTAAGGAAATCCAAATCAAAACCACATTAAGATATCATCTTACTCCAATAAGACTGGCTAGGATCAAGATAACAAATGATACCAAGTGCTGGAGAGGTTGTGGGGAAAGGGGAACACTCATCCACAGCTGGTGGGAGTGTAAACTCATACAGCCACTATGGAAAGCAGTGTGGAGAACCCTTGTAAGACTTGGAATGAACTTGCCACCTGACCCAGCCATACCACTCCTGGGTATGTATCCACAAGACTCATCTTACCTCAGAGATACATGCACAGCCATATTTATTGCAAATCTCTTCACAATAGCAAGGAGCAGGAACCAACCCAAATGCCCCTCAACTGATGAGTGGATAGAGAAAATGTAGTACATCTACACAATGGAGTTCTATGCAGTGGTAAAGAAAGAAGACATCATGAGCTTTGCAGGTAAATGGCTGGAGCTAGAAGATATCATGCTGAGTGAAGTAACACAGTCCTAGAAAAACAAACGACGAATGGTACCACTCATCTGTGGATGCTAGCACCAATTACCTAATTGTATGGCAAACTGAGCAACGTCAATGTGATCTGAAAACAACCATGCTCTTATATTGTGAATCCCTTAAAATATAATAAATAAAATAAAATAAAAATAAAAAACCAGAAAGAGTACATCAAAAGTAACAATCAAGGAAGTGAAGAGAAAACCCACAGAGTGGGAAGAAACTTTCACTGCAGATACATCCAACAGAGCATTGATTTCCAGAGTATATAAACTACTCAAAAAACAAAGAAGAAAGAAAACAAACGAATCACTCAAAACAGGAGCAAAGAGCTGAACAGAGAATTCACAAGTGAGGAATTAGAGAGTGCTGAGAAACATCTTAAAAACTGTTCAATGTCGCTAATAATTAAGGAAATGCAAATTAAAACCACTTTTACTGTATTAATTTTTCCAATCCATGAGCATGGGAGGTCTTTCCATCTTCTGATGTCATTTTCAATCTCTTTCTTCAGGGGTTTATAATTTTTGTTGTAGAGATCTTTGGTGTCTTTGGTTAGGTTTGTTCCTAGGTATTTTATTGTTTTCAAGGCTATCATAATTGGGAAGGTCTCCTTGTATTCCTTCTTCAGTTGCTTGTTGTTGGTGTAAAGAAAGGCTACTGAATTTTCTAGGTTTATTTTGTATCCCACCACTTTACTGAAACTCTTGATCATTTCTAAGAGTTTTCTGGTGGAGTTTTTAGCATCTCTTAAGTAAACTATCATATCATCTGCAAAAAGGGATAGTTTGACTTCCTCTTTTCCAATTAGTATTCCTTTAATTTCCTTTTCTTGCCTTATTGCCCTAGCCAGGGTTTCAAGCACTATAGTGAAGCGGAGTGGTGACAGGGGCAGCCTTGCCAGGTTCCTACCTTTATGGGGAATCCGTCTAACTTTCCTCCATTTAGGATGATTCTGGCTGTGGGTTTCTCATATATGGCTTTGATTATGTTGAGGAATGATCCCTCCAGTCCAATTCCCTCTAAGACTTTTTTGTCTTTTTTTTTTTAGACAGGGTCTCCCTTTAGTCCTAGTTGGTCTGGAGCTATGTAGACCAGGCTGGCCTTGAACTCACAGAGATCCACCTGCCTCTGAGGTTGTGGGGGAAGGGGAACACTCATTCACTGCTGGTGGGAATGCAAACTTGTACAACCACTATGGAAAGCAGTATGGAGAACCCTTAAAAGACTCAAAATGAGCCTACTACCTGACCCAGCCATACCACTTCTGGGTTTATATCCACAAGACTCATCCTACCGCAGAGATACATGCACAGCCATGTTTACTGAAGCTGTCTTCACAATAACGAAGAGCTGGAACCAACCCAAGTGCCCCTCAACTGACGAGTGGATAGAGAAAATATGGTACATCTACACAATGGAGTTCTATGCAGCCGTAAAGAAAGATGATATAATGAACTTTGCAGGTAAATGGATGGAACTAGAAGATATCATGTTAAGTGAAGTAACACAGTCCCAGAAAAACAAAAGAATGGTATCCCTCATCTGTGGATGCTAATACCAAGTACCTAGTTGTAAGGAAAACAGCAACACTAATGCTATATTCCTTGTTATCTGAAAACAACTGTGCTCTTATATTGCGAATCCCTAGACATGTTCTAGAACTAACCTACCAATTATTTTCAGACTTTAGATTTTTGGTATATGATGGTGAGTATATATGCATCTTTTAGAGTAATATAAAATTAAAATGGGAAAATGCGAATCAAGAAATATGGAAATATAGTTTATTTTCAGAAGATACAATTTTAATATAGGTGCCATGTATCAGGCTGGTATAACTTAGCCTTTCTGGATGAGTAACGATCATACTTAACATCCATACCAGTTTGGCCAATGGACCTAAGGGATAACTTTGTTCCTTGCCCTCAGAGGTTAACTATGTCTTAGGGGACTATGCATGGGGAGCATCTCTTGAAATGTCCTGCAAATGTGGGTCACTAATCTTCCTGATCTGGGAGATCTTGGAAATCCACTAATGGGACTTCAGTCAGTGTCTAGTCTATAAAGAGAAAAGGTCTGCTCATGTTTCAAAAAGGAAAAGCCTGGTCTAGCAAGACCTGATTTTGTCCCCAAGTGGATGAAACTGGTAAATGAAAAGCTGAAAGGAGCCAGGGGCTCCCCCCCTACCCCCCCTCAAAAACCCCAAGTGACCCCCTGAGGACCAGATCCTCAACTGACCTTAAGAAAACAAAAACCTTGGTTAATCTGAGCTAACTGTGTGGACTTAAGCATCCAAAAAGAAAGTAAAACCAGAAATAATAATCAGTATGGCCTGAGAAATTGTACTTCAGATATAAAACTTGATATCTTAGTAAAAAGACAAAAAGAAAAAAGAGAGAGCACTGTTGTTTGGCCTGTCTTCAATTCTTACTGGTAAGTGCATCTACTCTGTGGCTGCCACTGCTTTTGCCATTCTTCAAAGGCATGAGACACAGCTTTTTAACCCTCCAATATGGACTGAAGACTCATGTCTCTCCAAGAATCCTCCAAACCTTCAATGCCAGATGGGGACTACTGAGATATCCAGCTTGTGGACTGAGCAGCTACTGGGATCTCAGCCTCATCAGAGTATAGACTGCCATTGTTGGACTACCCAGGCTGTATCATGGAGGCCAGTACAGGAAGATCAAGACAGGACACGTGCTTATCGGACCTCATTTGGGGGACCATGGGAGGGAAAGAGCCCAGTGTGGAGCACAAGGGCAAGACTGATGGTTGTCTGGGCTTGTTAAGGAGAAGCCTTCAAACACTTCCTTTAGGAAAACATGACATCTTTTAGCAAAAAAAAAAAGAAAAAAAGAAAATCCTCCAATTCAGGTGATATGTGTATATATGCATGTATGTATGTATATAATTATATATGCAATACAAGTTGGAGAGAACAACAACAACAAAAGAACTGGAAAAAACCCTGGAAAGACTCAGAAAAAGATTCAAGACATGTATGGCAGAGTGCAGGAACTCAGGTGGGGTGGGGGGCATGGAAAGGGAAGTGACTCTAAATTAGATTGAGAAATGATGCATACATGATGTATGGAAAAAGTTTAATAACAATAAAAAATAAATTTAAAAATTTTAGAGTTATAAGATCCATGGGATATTAACTTGTAGGAAATATGCATATAACTATTATTTATGACTGCCTTTCTCTGAATAGGAGGACTCCAATCCAGTTCCCTTCAGACTTATCCAATAAATTGAGTTACACGAT
The DNA here is from genome assembly GCA_009823505.1 of Rhizomys pruinosus. Lineage (NCBI taxonomy): Eukaryota > Metazoa > Chordata > Mammalia > Rodentia > Spalacidae > Rhizomys > Rhizomys pruinosus. The sequence continues at coordinate 226,123 of VZQC01002896.1, forward strand.
CTTCAACACAATGTCTTCAGTTGTTAAAAATGGATTAAAGAAGCAATGGTTAAAAAGCTGTGAGAATAAAGAATCACTGCAGATTCTAAAATATTGGATTTTTAAAAATTAAAGAGCATGTCTGGCATGTGGTGTACACCTTTCACCTCTGCACTCAGGCAGATGGATCTTTGTGAATTTGAGGCCAGCCTTGTCTACATAGCAAGTTCCAGGCCATCCAGGGCTACGAAGAGAGACCCTGTCTCAAAAATTAGATAGAATTAGGGCTGGAGAGATGGCTCAATGGTTAAGAGCACTGGTTGCTCATGCAGAGGACCCAAGTTCAGCTCTCAACACCCACATGGTGGCTAACAACTATCTGAAACTCTAGTTCCAGGGGATCTGACACCCTCTTCTGACGTCTGCAGGGACTGCATGACATGGGTGCATTTACACACATGCAGACAATACATTCATATATATGAACTAAAATAACAAAATAGTTTTAAAACCCCATCAGTTTACTATAGACAACACTTAAAAATAAGAATTAACTAATTTAAATGTTAAACTATGTGCATAAATTAGAAAGCCACAACCACGGGGCTGGAGAGATGGCTCAGCGGTTAAGAGCACCAACTGCTCTTGCAGAGGACCTGGGTTCGATTCCCAGCACTCACATGGTGGCTAAGAACTGTCTTCAACTCCAGTTCCAGGGGAATCTGATGCTCTCTTCTGACCTCCGAGGTATTGCACAACACAGGTGCACCAACCTACCTACAGACAGTACACTCATACACATAAAAAATAATAAATTAAAAAAAATTAAAAAAGAAAGCCACAACCACTACCCTTGTCTCTTCTCCTTGTGTGTATACTGCCTAGTTTATAGGTAAAGGTATTTGGCCTTGAACTAAAGCAGCTTTCTAGGGCAGCAGATCATCAATGGAAGCCATATATTCTTAAATATGGGAAGCCAGTATACAGGTGTTTCTTGACAATATTGAGACCCAGGTCACACTTTTCAGAGAATACTGTGTCCATCATTCCTTCGTCCCTTCTTCAAAGATTCTGAATTTATGAGGATATAGTTTTTTAAAATCTTACTTCTGAAGTTTATACCCATTTACTATGTTTTGTCTGGGAGTTGGAAGAAAGAGATTAGTCTCAGAATTCTGAATATTCCAAAATATTCCTGGAAGACACTTTAACTCTGTGCAAGAGCTACTTCTTTTCCCCACAAAAAGATGGCTGAAATCATTAAAACCACAATGATGACAACAAAACTGTCTATTCAAATCAAGTGTTTCCAGGTCTTGCTCTTAATCATAATTAAAATCTCATGAACAAAGGCCAAGGTGTGGTAAAATAAAGAGAAGACAGCTCTACTAAACAAAGGGTAAAATAAAAGCCTTTACTATAAGAACTTTGCAATCTGTTTGAGGTTGAGAAGAGATTGCTGAGCAGAAAAGACAGTCTGGCCAACCTATATTAGTTAACTTTGAGAGGTCATATATTAGATCAGGTTTCCTGGAAGCAGAGCCTAAGGTAAGGGTTTAGACAGACAGAGAATTTGTTGAGAAGTTCTCAGAAAAGAGACATAGGGGAGAAGGACAGGTCAGGGAAAAGATCCTAGGAAGACAGTGGTTTAGCTGGAGTCTAGCTTTGGCATGGCCCTGGTTTCACTTGAGACAAAGGTCTAATCTTTGTACTCTGCCCATTGTCCAGAGGTGAAGTGAGGAACAACTTGCAAGGTGACAGGACTCTATCTGGCTGAGGGTAAGTCTTCAGAGCGTGCATAGGCTGTGAGTGATCAGCAGTGCACAGGTGGGTAATACTTCAGTAATGGGGACTGGGTGAGGGGGACAACAGCACTCACTTACAGGAGATGTTCCTAGTCAAGCCAGAACATGCAGATGTGTTTTGCCTCCACTGACTCACATTTTAATAGGAAGTGATAGTCAGAATGGCCATTTGTTCTAAAAGCCAAAAGCCTGGTTCCAGAGTTTGAAGCCTCATAAACACCACGGTTGGTCCATCTGTGGTCCAAAGGAAGGAAACAATCACAAAACCCCAAACATGAGGAAACTTGTTCAGCAATGCTTGCAGCTCTGGAAGTGCTCAGTATTAGAGGAAAGTGATAGAACACTCTCATTCCTTGGTCAAGAAGGATCATCCTGTTCTCTTCTGCACTACAGAAGTAACAATGCTAGATAAGGTGGGACAAGAGAGACAGGAATGTTCTCTGGGAAAGGTTCAAGAGAACAAATACAGTGACAAACAGAGGAGGATAACGCTGTTTTCTGTGCTGTTTTAGGCACATAAAACATGAAGGAAAATTTAGGTGTTGAAATGTTCTGAGACTACATTTTCTCTATTGAACCCACAGAGAGGAAAAATACTGTCAAATTCAGGGCTATTTGAGCATGGGGAAACAAAAGAGAGCCAGAATTAAGTTCTGCTATTTTGAAGTTAATAAGCACTTAGAAATAGTGGATCATGCCACTATAATACCAGTGCTCAGGAGGCTGATGCAAGAGCATTGTGGTGAGTTTGAGGCTAGCCTGCGTTCTTTTAGTGAGTTACAGGCTAGCCTGGGCTACAGAGTTAGACCCTGTCTCAAATGAATAAGTAATCAATTAATCAATCAGTCAATCAATCAATCAACCAATCAGCCTCATTCCCGCCCCTCTCCTATGTTCAGTACCTTCTTTTCTGAGTTCATTAGATTTCTGTTCAAGTTTTTCAATATCATCATCCAATCCATCTGAAAATAAAAGGACCACCTAGGGAAGTTTAATAAAAACATCAATTAAAAGAATTTCACTGAAAAGAATTTCACAGAAAAGCTATAGACCAACAACAACAAAAAAATAAAACCATGTTACCTTCCCTCGAGCAGCTGACTTATTCTGAAACGTATCCCACAGAGAATTCAACAGGTTTGCATTCAAAAGTGATGGTCCATTAGCCATCACACCATGTAGGCTGTTCAGGATGTTTTCACTGTAGATCTCGAACTTGGAAGAATACTTTCCCATAGCATTTGTCACTTGAAAAGCCATACTCACTTTAGTCTCTGTGCCCACCTCACAGCTCACCCCATTGAGGGAGCTGATGGCTCGTAAGATGTCCTGAAGGTAAGTTTTCATCCAAGGCTGACCTCCCAGCAAGGTCTGCCCTCTCTGCTGACTTGAGATGTCAAATCCAACCACAATATCCACAAAGCAATCTAGGATTTAAGAGAAAAGCCTGTGTTATTAGATTAACACCACCTTCATTGGCTTCTAATGCCATATCTGATTCTAGGGGCTGGGAGTTTTTATTTCCATTCAAGTTATAGAGTGGGAACACAACAGCATGGGTCAGGGAATATGCTCAGACTTATTCTTCTATAATCTGTACAAGTATTAAGTGTATTTTCTTCAGCTGGAAAGTAGCCTGGATGATTCTACAACAGAAGAAATGCTGAAAGATTCTATTGTCATCCTTTAAAAACATTTAAATATGCAGACACTTCTGTGTCTCAAAAGTACATTGTAGAAATGTTAATAGTCTAGAACACGGAATTCATACCATGCTACTTAACAAATGAGATCCCCCAGAGAGGGAGTAGGTAGCAAAAGAAAATCCTTGAGGTCTTGCTTAGTTTTAGCTCCTACAGGTAAAGAAACTGGGAATACAACTATCAAACTTGTCTATGTCAAAGATGGCACTGCGTTCAGAGCTCAGCCATTCAGGAGAGCAAGAACACTGCCCTCGGGGTTTTAGAGACCCAGAGACGTGTTGCATTTAAAAGTCTTCACTGTTATTTTATTAACTCTAGGGAATTTCGTCATTAAAGACATTTGGATAGGCTTAATATTTGAAGCTGAGCTTCTTTAAAAATATTTTATCATTTTATTTTATACATGTGAGTATTTTGCCTCCATGCATGTAACCCCCATGGGGGTCAAAAGAAGGCATTGGATTCCCTGGAACTGGTGTTAGTCACCACATGGGTGCTGGGAATCAAACCTGGCTCCTCTGCAAGAGCAACCAGTGCTCTTAACTGCTGACTTTCTTAAAGGCAAATAATTAGAGAAAGATAAAATTCGTATCACACACACTCATTTCCTTTTCTTTGAAGAATGTCTGTGTTGGCTAAACACATCCCAACCTTTCCAAGCACATTCACCACATGCAGCTTACATGATAAAATAAGGACAAGTGAATTTTTTTTTCTTTTGATTTTTTCGAGACAGGGTCTCCCTGTAGTCCCAGCTGTCCTGGAACTCACTCTGTAGACCAGGCTGGCCTTGAACTCACAAAGATCCGCCTGCCTCTGCCTCCCAAGTGCTAGGGTTAAAGGCGTGCGCCATCACGCCTGGCAGGACAAGTGAATTTTTAACTTTGCTTAAATTGCAGTTTTTCATATAAGTGTGTGTGTGTGTGTGTGTGTGTGCGCGCACACACACGTGTACATGCACAGATGCCTGCTTCTATCATTTCCTGATATACTGATCAGGTGGATATTTCCAAGTCTTTGAAACAAACAAACAAACAAACAAACCAAAAATTCAAGCTTAAGCTTAAAACAAAGGCTGGTAACACGATTCACTTTTTCTGAGAAAAGATTTGAGGGAGAAAAAAAATCAAAATCTTATGTGACTATCAACTTTAAGGTTATGAAACAGTCTAGAAGGCTGGCCTTCCAGCTTCACTGTGTTTTTCTTTATTGGAAATTCTCTCCACGGCAATGCCAAAAGTGAGATGAAGAGAGAAGACAGGCAGGGGAAGCAGGATACCATGCCCTGCCCAAATTCCTTATCTGCATCTTCTCCTGTGTGTTTTGAGATCGAAAGTTTCATTCTTGGATAAACATTGTTTTAACCTCTGAACAGAAAACTAGTCAGTAACAAAGATGTATTACTGCCTTCCAGATGAACAGACTCTCGGGAAAAATAAATACCAGCAGAAGTGTGATAAAGACACTGGCTGACCCTAGGAGTTATTCTAGATAGAAATTAAGCATTAAAAAGTTTTCATCTAGAATATTAACACAAAGTCTACCTTAGTTCATTGTTGTTAGCTAAAGTTGGCAAATGATTCCATAATAATGTCATCAAAGGAATAGAATGTGGTGAGCTAGTCTACGCTGAGCAGCATATGTCAGCGCAAGTGGATGTGAAAAGAAACTGGTAAATGGGTTCTCATGCCCTGGCCTTCAAAGTGCTATGGACAGAAGGGCCTGAGAAATTTGAGGAACTGAACTCATCCCCGAAGAGTTTGTGCTTCAGAATGAATCTGCCAGTGATGATTCAAATTAAGTGGAGGCAGGAGTAGTTTGGGAAGTGAGCTAGAGGGAGGGATAAAAATGACTTCCAAACAGAAATCATGAAGAATTAAAGTAGGGCCACAGGGCCAGGGAAAGGGGCAACAGAAGTAAAGAAAATTAAGATAGTAAGGACAACATGGGCTGGCAGGGGGCATGCTCTGAGCCTTTTGTCTGGTCACCTTAACAGCCTTGGGGAAGCCAGGCCAGGGTTTGGGGATGGGGAAAACAGGAGCTTCAGCTTTGGTGGTGTGTTGGTTATGACGCTGGCACTACTAAACAATTTGGGCAAAATCTCTTGCCCTCTCGGACATGGAGAGATGGCTCAGCAGTTAAGAGCAATGGTTGTTCTTGCAAAGGACCTGGCTTTGGTTCCCAGCACCCATATGGTGACTGACAACTATCTGTAATTCTAGTTCCAGAGGAGCGAATGCTCTCTTCTGGCCTCTGTGGGTATTGCACACCTGTGGACATACGTACAAGCAGGCAAAACACTCATACGCATAAAGTTTAAAAAATCACTTACCCTTTTGAAAGTTTAGTTTTATTGACTGCAAAAATATGCCTCAAATTAGAACTACGAAAGAACAGAAGAGCATAGATGGGACAGTGGCACTCCCGTTTTCCCTGACAAACTCAGAAGCAGATTCTAACTATCTAATTATTTTTATATAAAAAGTCCCTAACGGGAGTTAAGAAACACTGTCGAGAGCCAGTGAGATATCTCTGTGGGTAAAAGTGCTTCTTCCAAGCTTGTTGACCCAAGTTTGATTTCCAGAACCCGTACAGTGGGGAGAGCCGGCTTCTGCACGTTGTCCCCTCACACGTGTATACCATGGCATGCATGTAGACGACGCATACACAAACATACACACACTAATAAATGCAAAAAGTTGAAGAAATATGATTGAGAGGTTGGATATTTTCATAAGATTAGGAGGCTGTGATTCTTAAGAAAATATCTTTTGGCCAGGTGTGGTGGTGCATGCCTTTGATCCTAGTACTCAGGAAGCAGAGGCAGGCAGATCTCTGTGAGTTCAAGGTCAGCCTGGTCTACATAGTGAGTTCCAGGCCAACTGGAGCTACAGGGAAACCTGCCTCAAAAATACAAAAAAAGAAAATATGTATTAAAAGTTTTTTATTTTTATTTTGTGGGTATGTGGTTTTTTTGGCTGCATGGAAGTATACCATGTGTATGTAATACCCACGGCGCTCAGAAGAGGGTGTCAGATCCCCTGGAACTGGAGGTATGAATGGTTGGTAGCCACCATGTAGGTAATGGGAACCAAATCTAGGTCTTCTGCAAGAACGTGGCGCTTTCAAAATAAGGTGTATCTTAGATGAAAAAGGACATGATCTAGAAAATATAGTTAGGCATTTTTTATAGACTGAGTTTCTAGAAATCCCAAGTTTACCACCCAGAACCTGGGAAGGCCTCACCTGCTACCATTCTTCCTTCTAACACCAGAGTAGGGAGGACCAGGCTGTGGTGTGGTCTCACACACAGTGCAGAAAGGCTGCAGTGGTGCTGGTGTCTGTGTATAACCCATGTAGCTCACTGGGCACTGACTCCTTTACCACTTTCAGCTCCAGACGAGTATACCCTGGAGCTTGTATCTGGTTTACCTGACAAATGGCCAAAGGGACTGGATAATATAAGCCACCATTGTGGGAGAGTTAACTCTTCATGGGTATGCTGAAGGAAGAGGCAGGAGAAGGGAAGGAATGAATACTTGTACCTTTTTCACTCTCTCTCCTATCTTGCCTCCTTGGTGATAGTCTGCTTGGGCAATGGACCAGTAAGAGGAAGTCTAAGAAGCAGTGCCAGGGGTGGGGCATATGCCTGCAATTCCAGCACTCCAAGTGGTGAGGAAGGAGGACTATGAGTTCAAGGCCAGCCTGGACTGCATAGTGAGATGTGATCTACCTCTTGAACATGTGGCCAGTTGGCAACATGGTGCACTAAGTCTTCCACTTTCCCTGTATCTCATCCACTGGCTCTGTTGTAATGTACTTCACATTCACTAGGGTATTAGCACATCAACAGTGCTTTGAGCTGTTTCTAGAGAACACAGTTAAGCCAGGAACATAAAGAGCTCATCAAGAACAGTTGGAAACCATTGTCTAGTTTTTTCCTTGAATGTCTCACGTTCTTTAAATCTCAGGGTTATCCCTTACCTCATTCTATTTAAATAATTCTTTTCCCTAATTCCCTGCTGGACCCATCTCCCCATGATGGTGGAGGCAGATGACAGGGCTCCTGATTCCATTGCTCCATCCAAAAGGAAGGACTTTCCCATGCTAAAAAATTGCCCAGAGTCTTCTATATGTGGATAAAGTAACCAGGCTCAAAAGAAGCAGATTTTAGAGTTCAGTTGTTGAAGAGAATTCAGCATCTGTCAAGGTGCTAAATTTGACTTGTGTTCCCAACCTTTGGACATTGTGACATGATATTGTTATCTACGAAGTTCATTCTTGAGAACCATATGATTGAGTTTTCCTCGTCCCTTAAAAAAATTACAAAAGCCACTCTCATAATCTTTTAAGTAAGTTTGCAATTTTCTGTTGTGCTGCATTCATACCTATTCTGGACCTCATGTGGCCCATGGACCATGCCCTTTATAAATCACCCTCTTGTGTACTAAGCCTATATACTTTGGTTTATAAGAATACTATAATGTTCCCCCTCAACATGTTATGATAGAAAGTAATACTCACTGAACATTTGTCATGCTCTGTCCATTTGTTATCTCACTTCTTATAAAATGCAGAGTTAAGTGGAGAGTCACAGAAGCAGAAGCTGTGTCTTAACAAGTCTTATAGTTATGACCGAATCTCTCACGTGATTTAAACCCAGGCTTGTTTGGAGTCCATTTGCTGAGCTGCCTTATTTTACTGCTTCCTGGGTCAGCAGTGATGGCAGATTGTGCAAGGTACTCGTTCTGTTAGTCAATTTATTGTTAGAAGTGATAGTTCATCAGTAAGTGGTTCCCTCAAGGAGCAATAGCTTGAGTGAACACTATCAAGAATATAAACCCATGAAGTCTTAATAAGCTCCCTCCAGTAACTGGTAACCACAGTAAGCAGTCAGTCATTCTAGGTTATCTGCTGGCATCAGATGATCTAGATAACTCTATCAGAAAACAGATTAATTAAACAACAACCAAAAGATACCAGGTAGGAGGGGACCAGATAGAACTAGGTTTCAAGTCTCTTACTTTTTGTGTGATCTGAACTAGGGTACCTTTAAGCCTCACTTTCCACATTTATAAAAGGAAAACATCAATCACATAGGATGCTGGGAGAATTAAATGACATAGTGCATTTAAAGTGCTTAGAGATCCAAGTGACCTTTCAGAGATGCTCAGAGATGCTGAGTCCCAGGCCTTCCTCAGATCCTCACATAGGGATTATCACCAATCATATGAGGCCTCTATAAGAAAAAGAAGTTACTCTTTCTGGATGCTTCTACTGACTGGAAAATGTAAAAATATGCTCATATTCTCTCTGTGTGCCTCTGTCTCTGTCTCTGTCTCTGTCTCTCTCTCTCTGTCTCTCTCTCTCTCTCTCTCTTTCTCTGAATATGTGTGTATTACAGTGTACAAGGGGGTGTATCTGTGCTCAGGTGAACCTGCTCATGGGAGGCCAGAGGTCATCCTCATATATCCTTCCTCAGGTGACATCCACCTTATTTTTTGAGGCTAGAACTAATGGGTAAGGCTAGGCTTGGCTAGCCAGCAAGACCCACGGATCCTTCTGTCTCTGTCTCCCCATCAGTGGGATTACAGTCACATGCCACCATGTCTGGCTTTTTAAAACATGGGTTCTGGGCTCAAACACAGGTTCTCATGCTTGAAGAGCAAGCATTTTACTGAATGAACTTATTCCAGACCTCCAAAATATGGTCATTCTTAAGAAGGTATTTGTTAACAGCTGTGGTAAAATTTCATGGTATCCAAAGGTCTTCCCTCCTTGCCTATACGGCAGCACTGGTGGCCTTGTAGGCTTGATTGCCAGGCAACCAAAATCCACCAAGCAACTAATTTCTTTCGGATACATTCTATAACCTCAGAAAGTAGCCAGACTACCAACAGTGGCCTTTCCTTCACACCTGCTCACAGAGGGGCCATGCTCCCTTCTGGAGAAGGTGAGAAGAAAAAAAAAGACACAGAGACCTATGGATACGAATGCCTGTATGCCTGTTTCTCATTCCACAGCTCAGGAAAAAATATATATATTTAAATATATATTAAATATATATATTAAATAAATATATTAAATATATTTAATATATATTTAAATATATTTAAATATATATATTTAAATATATATATTAAACTGAAATTCATCTGAATTCTTCCAGCAGCCCCAGGGGAGGTAAACAGGCCTGGAGGAAAATGTCAGTGAAGATGGAGGAGGAAATTGGAGTGAAACACTCATCTAGTACTTACTGCTCTCACTCCCTGTGGTACAGATGTTGCGAACAATCCTTTTCTTGACCTTCTTCAGTTCATCAAAGTTGTGAACTGTCAGTTTTTTCTCTGCTGTCCCTGTGATCTGGATCAGCTGTTGATCGTCCACATCCCCAATGCCCAAAGAGTAAATGTCCACACCTCTGTGCCTTAGCTCTTCAGCAGCCTGAGCCACTTCATCTTGGGAACGACCATCTGTGAGGACCAGAAGCACCTGCGGGGTACCTGCATTTATCCTGCTGCCCGTCTCTGGGTGGAAAAAATGGTCCACCTTCCGGAGGGCATCACCAATGTGGGTGTATCCGAAGATCTGCGGGATGCTCTCAATTCTCATGGATATTTCCTTCTCCTCAGTGAAAGTTCCTAGCAGAAACTCTGACTTGTAGGTGTCGCTGAATTGAGCCACTCCTATGCGTACCCGGTTGAGGCTGACATCAAAGTCTTGGACAACAGATGCCAAGAATTCCTTCATCTTCTTGAAGTCACTTGGATGGATGCTGTTTGAGCCATCCATGAGGAAAACAAGGTCTACTTTTTCAATGTCACAATCTACAAAGAAGAAAGAAAACAATGGTAAGACCAGAGGAGTATTCTTCCTTTAACCCCAAAGGAGTATGTTAAATGTCTGAATCTGTATAAAAATAGCATTTCTGAAAGCGGTTTCTTATCTCACACTACTTTGCAGAGAGGAAATAAATACAAATGACCCATTCATGAAGGCACCACTCACACATCCTTTCGTGTTTCTCTTGGCATGTCTGTTTAGTTTTACACCATTTTCTTTTTTGAGTTGCCAGGGGGAGTGGCTATGCTAAACTTGTTCCCCTCTGCAATCTCATCGTAACCTTCTAGAAGGCCCAGGGACAATAGTAGCCCAGCAAGCAACCTAACAGACATCCATTTAGGGATTCAACTAGAAACAGATGGTTTGCATTACTGACTTGGCCTCTCTGGTCCACTTGGGCCAATATTTTTTCTGGTTTATGAGGGCAAACAGAGGGAGATTTAAAAGAATGCTTTCTGTTTCTATCTGGCTGATCTTCATCTTTTATCTGCCTCCTTTCTGGTGTATATAGGCAAAAATAACTGCTTAAGAGTAATGTTTTTGAGTACATAATGCAATACGGTCAGATAGTTCATCCATTGTCTATCGTAGCAAATACAAAACAAATAGAAGAGAGGCCATCAGCAGTAGATGAGTTATGCCTGACACATGCTCCCCTAAGCTTCCTGGTAAGCACTGTCACTTCCTTGAATTCCTAGTGTTCCCAGCATTGACCTAACTTAATTCTTTTTTAATTTTAATTTTAATTTGTGTGTGTGTGTGTGTGTGTGTGTGTGTGTGTGTTTTGCTTATGAGCATGTGTGTGAGTCAGGAGGTATACACACACTCATGCTTAGAAACCAGAGGAAGACGTGGTGTCTTCCTCTATTAACACTGCCTTCTTCCCTTAAGACAGGCTCTCTCTGTGAACCTGGAGCAAGGCTGGCAGCCAGCCAGGCCTACTGACCCTCTGGATTCTCCTGTCTCTGCCCGCTTCCCCACAAGAAGTGCAGTTCCAGACATGTCTGGCTTTTTACTGGGGTGCTGCAGATTTGAACTCAGGTTCTCACACTTGCACATCAAGTGTTCTTACTCTCTGAGCCATCTCCCCAGCCCCCAAATTAATTCGTTCTTAGTGTGATCCCAGAAAAAGTTAAAGGTGACAGATTCACATGGTCCAGATAAGCAAGGGAGTGATAAAAGGAAATGCAGTAAATAGATCCTCCAGAAATTGGTTAACTCAGTGTATCTCTTTGTTTTACATTCAAATTAAGTATCCTTTCTTTGCTTAATGGAGAGTTTTCAGTACAAAAATGCAATGTCAACCTTCAAGGAGGAGCTAAGACAGACAGATCAAATTTTAGGCATTGACCAACAAGGGGAAACAAGATTCATCCCACATCCAATAAGAAACAGAAAGGTAAGTTTGTCAAAGAAAAATGATAGTAGCTACAGTCTAAGAAGGCAAACCATACAGAAGCCAGAAAAGCTGAACTATTTGGAAAAAGAACTGCACCAACACAGCATGTCAGGATGCTAGACCAAGCAATTATCTAATAAAAGCAGTGGGCTTGGGTATAACACATCTTAGAAAAAATAAGGATTTTATTTTTTACCTTTTCTCTCTTTTTCTCTTTTGAGACAGGGTTACACTAACTATATAGCCAGCCTAGCCTAGAACTGACTGTATAGTCCAGGATGGGCCCAAACTGCCTTAGCCTCCCAAATACTAAGACTATATATATGCACTCATGCCTGGAAGGACACAGGGTTTTTTTAGAGTCTCATTCTAAACTAAAACTGTAGTCTGGAAGCAGAATGAATGAACAATGAAAAGGTACACACACACACACACACACACACACACACACACACACACACTCCAGATGCCAGAGCAAAAAGACAGCATTCAGGGTAAAGAAAACCCCACAGTCTTCTGTCTGAGAACTAGGATGGACTACAGGGTTTAATGTTGGACTCTGCCAATCCAGAGAACATGTCCCATAATAGAAATAGGAAGAAACTAGGTACACTTAACCTGGAGGGAAGACAACTTCGGAGGAGATCATCTGATTTCCTAGAAAGGAGTAGCAGGTGGACAAACATATAACCAAACTGTGCTCAAGTAAATAAAGCCTTTCAAAACTAGCAATTCCCCATTGTTAGAAGCTTCAGGAAGAAGTGAGAAGTGTTTTTGAATGTGTTTCTCTTGAGGAGGAGTATGAATGAAATATCCTTGAGGGTCTTTCCAACTCTGAGGTTCTAGGAAGGTAGGAGGCCTGGGAAATAATTTTGATTCCTTCTCTGGTACCCTAATGCTGCCATATAGCTACCTCACGCATATGACCCTTTGTTAACAATTAGGAAAAACTGGGCTGGAGAGATGGCCTAGCGGTTAAGAGCGCTGACCACTCTTACAGAGGACCTGGGTTCGATCCCCAGCACCCACATGGCGGCCGAGAACTGTCTGAAACTCCAATTCCAAGAGAACTACAGTTCCAGGGGAATCCGACACCCTCTTCTGACCTCCGCAGCATTGCACGACACGGGTGCACAGACCTGCATGCAGACAGTACATTCATACACATACAGAAATAAATAAAAATTAAAAAAAATTTTTTAAAAACAATTAGGAAAAACTTCACTGGCAAGCCTTACCCACTTTTGAAGAGTTACAGACACTGGCTGACACATCAGAAAATATCCCCTTCAGGCCTCCAAAAGTCTCCACGAAGTAGTACTTGTCAGTTGACCCCGCCATAGCTAACAGCTCCCAGGTATTGGCTCCAGCAATCCCCACCGCTAGGATGACAATGCCTTTGTCCCGCAAGGCTTTCGCTGTGGCGTTGAGCTTCTCTGAATCATGAGATTCCCCATCGGTAATCACAATGAGGACTTGGGGGACACCCTTGTGCAGACGGCTGCCCCAGGCTTCAGTGAACATGTGATCTGAGAAGGCGAGGGCCTCAGCAGTGTAAGTATTACCCCCCATGGGCTGGTCCATCTGGAGCACCTCAATCACCTTCGATTTTGTGTCATGGTCCTCCAAATAAAATAGTACTTCCGGGTCATCAGCATACTTCAGGGCTCCAAACCGGACCTGGTTCTTGCCCACATCAGCTTTTTTCACGAGGCCAATCATAAAGTCCTTCATGATATTATATTCTTGAGAGTCAATGCTTCCAGAACTATCAATGACAAACACAACATCCAAAACTTCAATCCGCTTGCATTCTGGAAGCAGGAGAGAGAAGGAAACCATTTGAGATGAGTTGTGGACACAGGTGGTGGGGGGAAAGGAATCCTCCAACTTCCTTGTAAATGGCTGGTGCTTTCTTTCCATAGGATCACACTATGCTATAGATTATCAACTCTTGGATAACAGGGCTACATGTACATTCCTGTGTCTAGTCCCTAGTACCTAGTGGTACTCAGGGTGGGGTTTAGGCCAAGGCAGATGTGGCATGAAACCTACTGAAGTAGGAGTTTTTGAGATAGAGTGTCAATTACAGGATCATCAGGAATAAAATTTCAACCTTTAGACTAAAAAAGGAAAATCATGATTCTGTATAAGGTTTCTCCTTTAAATGTCTCCTTCCACATGCTTTCATTTATACAAATTTATTTTTAAGTTATAAGGATTTAGAGATTAAATTTTTTATTATTTATATTTTTATGCATATGAGCATAATTGCCTGCATATGTGTCAGTGCACCCATACTGTGCAATGCCAGAGAAGGCCAGAAGAAGGCTTTGGGTCCTCTGGAACTGGAATTACAGATGGTTGTTAGCCACCATGTGGGTGCTGAGGTGCTGGGAATTGAACCCAGGTCCTCTGTAAGAGCAGCCAGTGCTCTTAACCTCTGACCCATCTCTCCAGCCTCAGATCTAGAGATTTTTATTAAGATAAACCTCAGTGAAATGATCACAATAAAAAAATGAATTTGGCAATCTTACATTTTTCTCATGGTTCTATGTTGACTATTTGTTGAGGCTACATTTTCTTCCTTTTGACTTTGTTGGAATGTCTGTTTTCATTATTGGGTCTCATCATTTGGGTTACCTAAGTTGTCCTAAGTACTTCTTAAGCCTGAGGTCAGTGCCATGGAAAAGCAGAACAGGAAGGACTCAGTCAATAGTTCATGTGGAGCTGCTCCAATCAAAGGAACTCATCATCCACCCTGAGTTCTGAAGGCTTAACTCATCCATTCCGGAGAAGTGGAATCTTGAGACAGTTAGTCATCTCATCTTTATGTTGGGAGTACAATCTCTCCAGGTTTTAGTAAAAGTACAATCCAAATGTTAGCTCATGCATTCTTAAGAAACAGAACTGTGAGAGAGAACTCTCTTTGCCCAGCAGGCTTTCCCATTTCCTTCTTTTGTGAGATACTTGCCATGTGGAGGGCTGTTGAAAGCCGGAGTCAACCACTGACTGGAAGCCATGAATACACAGCCATAAACCAGATTCCCAAGAAAGGCTGACTCCAGTAAAGAAGCACTGGGTCCGTCTGGCCTTCCGTTGGCTGTGAAGCTTGTGTGGATTACTCAGTGGACTCAGGGACTTGGGGGAAGATTACTCAGTGCTGGAACCCTTCAGAGAGTTTGTACTTGTTGTACTCGTTATGGGTTGAATCACCTAGGAACAAAACCCAGGTGTACTCTTCCTTCTAAAATACACAAACCACAGCCATCAAACCCTCATCTGGGAGTGGAACAGAACTGTTACTAGAATATGAAAACAATGTTCTCCTTCTCCTTTAAAGTTCCATTAAGATGCATCTTATTCAAGGGGACTATTCAGAATGATTCTGGCATTAAGCCCAAGAGTCACAGTACAATCTAGCCACTTACATTTGCTGATCTGTGGATTTGTTTTGGTGGGGTAAAGTGCTAGAAATCAGCCCAGGGCCTTGAGATTGTCAGGTGAGTGTCTACCGCTGAGCTATATCTACAGCCTGGAGCTCGTTTTTGTCACTTCCATAACTCTGAAGTTATCATATCAGGGGAAATATGCTACTTATTTTGTTTTAAAGGATCCATTGTTCAAGTTCCTTCGGTACAGTAATTCTTTATGAGATCTAGTAGATATCAAAGTGTTTTTACAAATGTTTCATTTGATCAGATTGTGTCTTTAGAAAATAAAAACAAACCCTGTTCATAAGAGATCCTGAGCCAAACTTGAATCTTTCAGTCCAGGAGGTTCTTCTGTCCCTTTAGCAGCCATGTGTTGTTTGATGGCATGGAGGACACATGGTTAGAACACTCATTTTAAAAAGGACTAACTCTGGTGGAACTCATGCTCTAAAGTTACCTATGGGTTGGCTGAAACTATCCTCTGAGCTGATGTGACTTCCTTACATGGCTCTTATCATTTCTCTGTCTTGTTTTCCTTCTTCCCTTCCCGAACAAACTTCTTCAATAGAACTCCTGACTCATTCTTTCCTTTTAGGCAGCCTGGTATGACACTACTTTTCTTAGAGGAATGCTTAATCACCTTATGGTGCTTTGTCTGAAAATAGGAATATGTGCAGGCAGACAAAAACTGCTTCTCTCTTATTTATTTATTTATTTATTTATTTATTTATTTATTTATTTATTTTTATTCAGAGGGGGTGAGGCTGAGCCAGGGTCTCACTCTGTAGTCCAGGCTAGCCTGAAACTCACTATGCCTTGAACTCATGGTAATCCTCTTATCTCTGAGTACAGGCATGAACCACAATACCCAGCTCTTACTGTCTATTGAATGCAAGAAGTCAAAGACACTAAACATGTGCATTTCAGTTAAGAAGTAGACAGCATTCGCCGGGCATGGTGGTGTATGCCCTAGCACTTGGGAGGCAGAGGCAGGCAGATCTTTGTGAGTTCAAGGCCAGCCTGGTCTACAGAGTGAGTTCCAGGACAGCTGGGGCTACAAGGAGACTCTGTCTCGAAAAGACAAAAAAAGAAGTAGACAGCATTCACATACAAGTCTAATTTAAGCAATGGTGACCATCTGGATTGTCTTTCCTTTGTGACTGGGCACATGCTTACCTTCTCGTGGACTACATATTCCCAGAACAAGGTCATCTTCAATATGCTGCAGAATGTCAAAATTCTCAACATAGAAAACCATCTCTGGTTTCCCACTGATCTCTTCAAGCTGGGTGACATTGGAGCCAAACACCCCTACAGAGTAGATAATCACACCTTGTTGCCGAAGTGCTAAAGCTGGGTCCCTTACTGTGTCCTGAGCTTCACCATCTGTGATGAGGATGAGGAACTTCCTGACTTTGGGCCGGGCCCCCATGTCAGGGCTGAAGTATTGGGATACAAAGGTCAGGGCACTGCCTGTCAAGGTCGTTTCTCCAATGTGAGCCATTCGGTCTATAGCATCTGAAATGTCACTGTGGGACATGAATGTGTTGAGGCGAAACTCCTCCTTATTTTCATGGCTGAACTGGACTACACCAATTTGCACTCGATCTGCCCCAATCTGAGATTTGCTCACGAGATTCTTCATAAACGCCTTCATTTTACTGAAGTTTTCAGGTCCTATACTTCCAGAACTGTCCACCAGAAAAAGGATATCAGCTTTCATATCCCTGCAAGCTGCATGGGAGAAAAATAGGATGTTTAGTCACATCACCACATATAAAAAAACGTGGAAAATTCAAATAAAAAATAATTCTTTATTGAAATTAAGTGTGTTTAGCAAAGATAGTAGATAAAGGATTGAAGCACTACAGCAAGGCTGTCCTGTTGTTTAGTGATCTGCTTAAGTATCGACCCCAAGGTCACTTAACTTTGGCACTATTGATATTTGGTGCCAGATAAGTTTTGCTGTGGTGGGCATTCTGTGAATTATTGGATCTGTAGGATGGTTAGCAATAATCCTGGCTTCATCTATTACATGATAATTGCACTCCCTTTTTAGGACACCAAAACTGTCTCTACAAGTCACCACATATCCTCTGAGAAAAGCAAATAGCCCTTAGTTGAAAACTACTGTCTCTAAAGAAATTCACAAATTGTTTTGTAAAATGAAATGTAAATAAACCGGAAGTTCTTCTCTTAAGTCTGAACTCATTTGATCATGTTATAGATGAGGTATTTATTCATATACCCTAGCGGAGATTTGTGGGAGGAAGCTAATTAATGCTCATTAGAGTGAATTCCTCCACATGCTTCTGTCATTCCTCTGGTATTAATTGTCATTACAATGGGCTTTTTGCTTGTTTCTAGAGAGCAAATGTAGTTACACAGCCAACAATTTCAATTTAAAAATACACTGGAAAGGCAGTTTGTGAGCTGGAGTCAGAGGCTAGCACTTCCTACCTTCTTCAGCACAGATCTCTTGAACCACTTGGTTTCTTATGTCCTTCAGGGCATCGAAGTCATGGACATAGTACACTCTCTTTTCCTCTCCCGCCATCTGCCACAGCTGTGTTTGGTTGGCCTCCTTGACTCCGATTGCATACATGTGGACATTCTCTTCTCTCAGCCTCTGTGCAGGCTCCAGGACACTATCTTGGGATCTGCCATTTGTCAGAACAATGAGGTGACAAGGCACTTTGTTTCTTCGTTTCTCTTTTGCTTCCTGCAATAGCTTCAGTGTGAAATTCAGGGCTGCACCTGTGTTGGTATTGCCACCCATCTGTCTGATGTTCTCAATGGCTTTTCCCAAGTCGGGCTTGTTGGTGTACTTATCAATCTCAAATTCCAAGTCCCAGCTGTCTGCATACTGTATAGCCCCAACCTGCACCTTGTTGGGAGCGATATTGAACATCCCCACCACGTCTGACAGGAAAGTCTTCATTTCATGGAAGTCTGTGGGCTGGGTGCTGCCTGAACCATCGATGAGCAGATAGATGTCAGCTTCCTCAGTGTCCACACAGGCTAAAATGAAGCCAGAAAGCTGAATGTGGCATTTGGAGGCAAATGTAAAAAGAGAAATGGTTCCAAACCTCTTCCTCCCAGGGCTCAGGGGTCATCCCAGAAGAGAAGGCAGAAAGATTGTGAAAGTAGTGGGTGACTGTGGCAAAACAGTGTTTTCTAGGTAAAGATGGAGAGAGGCACTGTTCACATGAAGTCATAGCTACTGTGATGGCACTAGATCATGTTAAGACAAAGTCTCAGCATGGATTGGAGACAGAATCACCTCCTCCCACCCCTGGTGGGGTGCTATCAGCAATTGATGGCTGCTGGGAAAAGGAGACTCATTTTAGTTCAGAGATGTTGACCCTTACAGGCTGTCCATGCTCCAGAACATGGTCCTGCACCCATGCACATGCAGGCACTAAGTAGACTGAGTGGGTTATTTATTTTTTTTAAATACAGGGGTGCTTGAAGTTGGGAGGGAAAAGTAGTGGAGAGCTAGGAGAGTAATTAGAGGAAGGAATGGCTGTGGGTTTGATCATTTACCTTTTAACAATATTGAAATTCAAATTTAAAAATAATTAAATTGTCCTCACAGACAAGGAAGACTTGCTTTCACAGCTTGGGCAGGGACTCAGCATGAGCTGGGGGAATGAATTACTTCAGTTTAAAGCTATAGCCCCAATTCTCTGCTGTGAAGAATAAATATAAATATAGGGGAAGATTAGGAAAACTTAAACTGCTCTTGGGAGTTATTTTTTTCCATTAGCAAATAACTACTCAGGAGAAAGTTAACTGATAAGCTGGGAAATGTAAGAACAACAGGATATTGTGGACATGAGAGTTTTCTTTCCTGAAATCTAGAACAAATTATCTGCTCCTCTCCTACTCTTAGCCCTATGGTTCATGTCCTGTGTGTGGAAGATGACATTTTAATGTAAATATGCTGTAATTCTTACATGATATATGCATGCATATATTTGTATATGCCTGTAGATGAAAATATTTATATAACATCCCTATATACATACGTGCAAACATCTGTTTGTATGCAAACAAAATGCACTCCCTTCTATGCCTCTAAGTTTATAGGCAATAGATTGTTACTTGACAAATGAATTTGTCTTCTATACAGATCCTACTTTCTCTTTACTCTGTAAATTGGAATCCGGGTTAGAGGAAAAAAAGGAATGGAAGGAAAGACTACAAAAAGAATGAAGAACAGGGGCTAGAGACATGACTAAGGGTTAAGAACAATGACTACTCTTGCAGAGGACCCGGGTTCAATTCTTAGCACCCATATGGCAGCTAACAATGATCTATAACTCCAGTTCCAGGAGATACAACACCCTCTTCTGACCTCTGTGGTCATTACAGGATATGGGTGCACTTGCATACATGCAAACAATATACTCATGCATAAACAAAATATTTAAAAAAGAATGAAGAACTATAGGACAGGGTGATGGGAGAGGCAAGGGGAAGAATGAAGACAGAAAGAGGAAGCAATGATATTCTGGGGTGTATTGGAGAAACCAGCCCGGTTAAAGCCACATTAAAGAGGAAGAGAGAAAGGAAACCCCTCTCCCCATGCTGGCATGTCAATAGATTTTAGTGAACTCCAAATGGATTTCATAGTAATCAAGATGAAGTTAAAATCAGGAATATACTCTGCCCAACCATATCAGAGCCCCTGAGCCCCTTTTGCAGAGATGATAGTGAGAAGCCAAGCATAAAGAAGGCTTTAAGAGTGGTCTTTTCTCAGCAAGACTTTACCAGATTTGAGGGTTTCCGTCCGTTCTGAAAACACAGAGACAGTATGTGTGATTTGATTCCTCAGTTTCTTCAGAAATGTCTGGTTGTGAGTGGCCAGCTCTGAGAAGTTGCTCAGTTTAGAGGCAAATTGTTCAGCAGGGTGGGATGCGATCTTTTCCAGCTGTGCGAGGCTGGCCCCCTCTATACCCATGGTGAAGATGGTCACGCCCTCACGTCGGAGGTTGGTGGCTGCCTTGGTCACATTGTCTTCCGAAGCTCTGTGGGTCACCAGCACAGCAATCTGGGGTACCCCTTGATTCTTCCGACTGCCCTTCTGTGCACTGAAGACTTCCTTCCTGGTCTTTCTGATGGCAGCCCCAGTGTAGGCCTGCCCTAGCCGGGGAGACAGGCTCTGTATGCTCTGCAGGACTTCCATCTTATTGATGCCCCTGTTCAGTGAAGTGATGACACTTGTCTCGTTGCTATAGGCCACCAGACCAACCCTCATGCAGTGTTCCTTTATGTCAAGGCCAGAGATGCTTTCTTCCAGGAATGCTTTAAGATGGTCAAAGTTTTCCTGGCTGCCATTAATGCCCACATCTAACAGGAATACGACATCAGCTACAGAGGGGCCTTGGCAAGCTGTGTGGGCAAAGAAGGTCAAAACACAATTATATGTCTCTGAAAACATGCAGATCACATACTATGTACATTAAAAAGGAAGTTAAGTGGCATGATTATGGGGCCAAGACCAGAGCAACCTGGGTTCAAATACTAGAGCTCAGCTCAGCTCTCAGCTTTGATTTCTTCATCTGTAAAATGAAATAGAGTATTTATCTCATAGAGATGGCCTGAGAATGAAGTGAGATGATATATTTATCATGGGACCTTGTACATAAAATGCATTCAATGAATGAAAGCTATTAAATATTAAATAATACCTGTCTCCTATTATCTCCCCCTCTCTTGAGCTCTTTCTTCCCTCTTACCCCCATGGTTCCTTGAACATCCTTCCCTCCTTCCTTTCTCATATGCACTTGCAGCAATGGTGTCAGCAGCAAAAGACCCATGCCAATTCAATTAGGATCGGCCTGCCTCTGCCTCCCGGCTGCTGAGATTAAAGGTGTGCGCCACCATGCCCAGCCCTTGAGTCAAGCTTTTTGCATCCAGATGTCCCTCCGTGCAAAATCATCCACTGGAGTCTAGTCAGCCTATCTAGAGTAACGGCCTTAAAAACCCAGCATAGAACTGGGGAAACGGACAGCAGGCCCCAACCTTAGCTAAAGTACTATAGACAGGTGATTACTGCTGGGTGAGGGAGAGGAGATTTTTAAGGCCATTACTCTAGATAGGCTGACTAGACTCCAGTGGATAAATTTGCACAGAGGGACGTCTGGATGCAAAAAGCTTGACTCAAGGGCTGGGCATGGTGGCACATGCCTTTAATCTCAGCAGTCAGGAGGCAAAGGCAGGAGGATCTCTGCCAGCCTGGTCTACATAGTGAGTTCCAGGACAGCTGGTGCTACAGGGAAATCTGTCCCAAAACAACAACAACAATAACAACAACAACAACAACAACAACAAAGCTTGACTCAGTAGACCTTAACATGATAGAATGCATGATATCTGGTGGGGGTATGAGGAAGTGCAGATGGTGGAGGGTGTCTAAAGTATGAAATGCACAAAAATTTAGTAAAAATATACATTGAGAAAAATATTAAAATAATTTAAGTATCATTACCATTATAATCAGTAGTTAATGTCCAAATATTCCAAAAGAATAGTAATGGATACATTTGCACTTTCAATTTGGGGGTAGGGAAGTGCTAGTTATAAAGATTCATATTTTCAGAGGTTATTACAAGCAAAGAATCATGTATCATATGGCTGGAGAGATGGCTCAGCAATTGGGAGTGGTGGCTGTTCTTGCTAAAGACCTGGGTTCAAATCCCAGCACCCACATGGTAGTGAACATCTGAAACTTCAGTTCCAGGGGACCCAATGTCTATCCTCCATGGGCACTGCATGACATGGGTGTGGTTACACACATGCAAGCATAACACTCATACATAGAATAAATAAATAAAAATAAATGAAAAAGAATCATGTATTATAATAGGCACAGACACCATCTCAAACTGATTGAATCAAGAGGATAGACCAGATCCCAAGGTCTGGAGAACGGAGAAGTTAATTTAGAACTGAACAGAAGAACAGGCAATGTGGGGCTCAGACTAGACACTTGGGAACCTGACATGGCTCTGGCCTGCAGGTCGCTACCTGGCCCTGGGACAGACCATATCATTTTCCGTTTTTTTGCTCCAGAACAAAGGATAGGATAATGGCAAATTGGTTTGAGCTTTGCGATTCTGTGATCACATTATGTGGCTGCAAGAGTCAAAGAGTCATTCGTGCAGGAGCAAATCTGTTTACAATGAGCCAGTGATGAATCTGCTTAGTAAAAACAACCGGGGAGACAGCTCAGAGGTAGAGGGCAGCAAGGTGTTGCTGCATTTGAGGAGATCCATGGATGAATAAGGCACTAAAACCAAGCCTGTGGGACCCATTAGATTTAAAACGGCCACAACACAGCTATCTAACACCTGCAAATGCTGCTGCCGGTGGGGGGGAAAGGGTATTCACAGAGTTTTAATGCTCCCTACACACTGATTTCTCAACAGCGTTTTGTTTCCCGCTTGCCTAAGCTCACCTTCCACAAGGATGTCGTCGCCTAATCGTTCTCTGTGCTTAGTTATGTCCTTGATAATCTGGGTCATGTTTGAGGAAAATGTGCTGAGGTCTCTGACCATCGGAAGGTTGAAATGAAACCGAGATGTAGCCATGGCCTTCAGGTTCTCCTCAGAAGCCTTCTGAACCCCTACCGAGATGATTTTCACCCCGTCTTCCCGCAGGGCCTTCGAAGCCTCTTCCACATCATCCTCAGACTCAGCTGAAGCTAGCACCACCAGGATGGGGGGGAAATGTTTGCGGTCTCTTCCGTTTTCCGGAGCAGAGAAATAGGTCCTGTGAGCCTCCTGCAGGGCGTTTCCTATCTTTAGGGGTCCACCGATGAACCCAAAGTTCTTCTTGATGTGGTTCAGCATCGGGTTCCTGTTCCTGAACGTGCCCAGGTGGAACTCGCTGTGGAGAGCGTTGCTGTACTGGGCCAGGGCCACGCGGTACTTGTTGGCCTCTATGGAGAGGTTGCTGATCACCTTGTTGAGGAAAATTTTCACAAGAGGGAAGGACTTACTCCCCAGATGATCAGAGCTGTCCACCAGAAACACCACGTCTGCATACTCAGGGCCTGTAAAACCCAAAGAAATGTAAACAAAGCAAAAGATTTCCAAGTTTTCTGGCATGAATGATGCCAACTTTGTGGATGGAAATTTAGTTTTCTGTTTGATTTTTTTTAGTACCTTATCATTGAAAGTAATAGCTCAAAACTGCAATTTTCTCTAGAAAAAGAAATGTTTGTTTTTCAGGATGAATGTTTTATACAATTTCTTATTTGAAATTATCACAACCTTAAGTACCATCTTGCAAAGAGTTAGCTAACTGGGAATAGGGAAATTCAGAAACATAAAAAGCATGGGGTTTTCCCAGCTTTAAACATTTTATTTATGTATTTATTCCTATTTTATATGTATGAGTATTTTGCCTGCATGTATGTAGGTGCACCTGTGTGCAATCCCTGCAGAGGTCAGAAGAAGGTGTCAGATTCCCTGGAACTGGAGTTATGGACAGTTGGTAGCAGACATGTGGGTGCTGGGAACTGAACCCCAGTCTTCTGTAACAGCAGCCAGTGCTCTTCACCACTGAACCATCTCTTGAGCCCCCAGGTTTTTAATGGATAATTTCCCCTTGTAAATTTTACAGAATTTGAGATATGTATATAAATTGGGACCTATCTATCATCTATCAATCTATCTGTGTGTATATATTTACACACACATATATACATATATATATATATATATATATGAGAGAGAGAATTTATATCTGTATATAGATATCTCAAAGCAATGAAAGTTTCCATTTGAATCATACTCCTTCAGGCTGGTTTGAATGGTGAACTCTTTCTTTGTGATTCTTTTTTTTTTTCTTTTTTAAAATTTATTTATTTTTTTTGTATGTGTATGAATGTACTGTCTGCATGCAGGTCTGTGCACCCGTGTCGTGCAATGCCGCGGAGGTCAGAAGAGGGTCTCGGATTCCCCTGGAACTGGAGGTCTCCTGGAATTGGAGTTACAGACGGTTCTTAGCCGCCATGTGGGTGCTGGGGATCGAACCCAGGTCCTCTGCAAGAGCGTCGGTGCTCTTAACCGCTAGGCTATCTCTCCAGCCCTCTTTGTGATTCTTATTCAAACAGTGCCATAGACTATTCAGTTAACTTATAAGCATATTATGTTTGTATTCTAAACAGTTAAAGTTTAAGAAATATGTAGATATCACATATTTTAATCTGGGGAAATTCTTTATAGTATTTTTAATAAGTCATATAAATGAGCATCATAATTTGTAAATTTATTTTCTCTCTCTCACACACACACATATATATACATATATACATATACATACATATATACATATATATATATGTATATATATATGTGTGTGTGTGTATGAATGATACAATGGCACCAAAATATTTTAGGTGAGAAGTGGGATTATAGTTTTAGTTTTTATTGAAATATATTTTATGTTAGAATAAAAACCATAATAATTCATTTGCTATCTAGGACCTTAGAATTTCATATATAAAGTTATCAATATAATACATATTATATGTTAATTTAATACATATGATATATTTTAAGACATAGTCTCGTATAGCCCAGACTGGCTTTGAACACCTAATTTTTACCTTTGAAACTCCTGCCACCACCTCTGAAGTCCTGGGATTGCAGGCATGTACCTATAGCCATTACCAGCTCTAGAATTTTTATGTGATAGAGAATCATGGGATTCAAACTCATCATCAACTGGTGGCTTGTTTATCTAGTCTCAAAATTTTTACAACCTTAGCATAATTCCCATTTATTGTCCAGGGTAGATAGGATAGTGTGTGTGTGTGTGTGTGTGTGTGTGTGTGTGTGTGTGTATGTGTGTGTGTGTTATCTGCAGTGTAGTTTAATAAATAATGTGAAGCCTAACTTTTTTTTTTGGTCAGGTAATTCTACAAGCTTGTCAATGTATAGTTGAGCCTCAGTCTCCTCTACTTTAAAATAGGTAAATTCAATTAGAAAATATCTAGGCTAACTCCTCACTTTAAGATTCTATCACAAATGGTTACTAGATAAATTCCTATCAAATCAAAATAAGTTCTTTTTTTTTTTTTTTGCAATTGCTAAGAAACTAGCCCAGCCCTGTCATTCCATTCTCTGTAGAGCATCTAATTAAAGCACGACGGATAAAATAGTCCTTTCTTAAACTTTAAATGATGCTAATCCCACCTGGCATGATCACACAACCAGCAACATCCAGGGGATGAAAGGGCAGTGGGCCAGCCAGCACCTTCTTCCAAGGGAACCTGCTCAGAATTGCTTAATGTGTGACTAGTGGTGACCTTTTTATTCACAAACAAGCCCCTATATCTTGTGTAGGAAAGGACATGTAGCCAGCTAGCAGCATGGTAGAATCAGGTCCTTCAATGTGCCTATCCATGATATTATGGGGGTGGGGGAATTGTCTTTTCTTAAAATGCTTAATTCTCAAGGAGACATACAATGATGATATTTGTAGGGTAAAGGCCAGTTTGTCTCCATAAGACGTGCTTCTGGGTTCAGAGTTGTGGGGAAAGCTCTAGAAGCCAATGTAGGTGGTCATAGACAGGAACTAGCAGCACATGCCTGGATGACTTGGGTGGTTGTAGAGGAGATGTAGAGGTAAGGAATGTTTTGACCTCAATTCCACTGGACATGGGTAGTTGGCCACAAGTGCTAGCAGCAGACAGCTAAGAAGTTTCTCGCCAGGGTAAATACAAGTATGTTTTTGCAGTAAGCAGACAAACAACTCAAGCTAGACATTGAGCCAAGGCAATCTTTTTGGCACAAATCTATTAAAAAGAGACATTCTAAATTTTCCAGGCCTGAACTTAATAGAAACAGAATTTCCATGTAACCTCCAAGGAGATGTAAAATGGGTTGAAACTAAGGACAGAAAGAAATTTTTAATATATTTTATTAGTAGT
The DNA here is from genome assembly GCA_009823505.1 of Rhizomys pruinosus. NCBI lineage: Eukaryota > Metazoa > Chordata > Mammalia > Rodentia > Spalacidae > Rhizomys > Rhizomys pruinosus. Next base: position 252,234 of record VZQC01002896.1, read on the forward strand.
CAGGAATAAAGCCCAGAATTTTCAAGAGGACATTGGGCAACCTCAAAAAACTTGCCCTTACATCCTCACTACCAATCAAAATCAGTGAAACCAAGTTCTTCACTATTAAATAGATCAAGCTCATTTGCTAGATGTTGACTATAATGAAAATCACAGAAAGGAAATCTTTACATTTTTCTCCTTACCAGAATCTTGATTCATACAAACATGGAAACGCATTATTATGAGGAACAAAATCAGCAGCATTTTCATGTTATGTCCTGAAATATCCCCAACTTGAAAGCTGAAAAGGCAAAAAATATAAGCATTGAACATCACTGTGAATATTATCAACCAGGATCCACACAGACAAGAACATACACAAAATTACATGATAAACCGGGTGTGGTGAGGAGCAAAGGATGTCTTGTGTTCACTGACCTTTCTGAGGTTCTTTCCAGGAAAATGAAGCCTCCCTCACAGAGTTGTAGTTTTTTTCTGGTCCTCAGACCTTGTAGAAACAAGATGTTGAACAGTCAGTGGAGATGGCCAGATGGACTGAGCTTCCACCTGTGTTATATGCTCCCCTTAGAAACTGCCCTGGGCCCCAGTGCATCTTCTGTCTGCTCATTGTGATAACAATTCAGAGTTCACAGCTGGGACAGTTCAAGATTGATAAAGCATTCTCACCTTCATGAATATGTAGATGTGTTTCATCTCTGAACAGTATTTCTAGATGTGGGTCAAAATTCCCTATTTTCCCCTCTGCCTCCCTAGTTAGAGAGATAACAGTTGGCCTTTATTCTAAAATCTGAGGGAAGATGTAAAAACATGAGCAGCATTGAGATGAACATGGAGAGTCTTGCTCCTTAAAATGCGTTCCATTTATGTCCCTCTGCTAGATCCACACGGAGCAATGGTCTTCCCATTCCAGCTTACCCTAAAGCGTTTTCGGCCATCCTATAATGCCCATTTCATAGAGTTAAAAGGAATGTTAAAGATATTGGAAATGAATATAATAAAGCAAATCGAGCTTATTCAATCACTTTTCCACTAAAAATTAGCTTATCCAAATTTTGAGCCACAAATAATGTTTCCATGTACCATTTAATTGCTACCCAAATGTGAATTCACAATACCCCTATAGCCAACTCCTTTCCCCTTCAGGCACGCCCCTCAAGCGTAATACTTCATGTCTTCAGAAAAAGGACCTTAGGAACATGAGGAATTCTACCCCTCTTTGTTCAGCTACTCCATTGTACCTCTGACATTGTCCCTCTGACAACTTGGGACTCAGTTGTAGTCTTTCACAAGAAGACGAGACAACACACAGTATGAAACTACGTCAATCTGTCTTATTCAAGTGGTAATTAGTGGGCTGGAATTGGACTCCTGTGATCATTTTTTATTCAATTTTGTGATTTTTTTTGGTCTTTTTGAGACAGGGTCTCCCTGTAGCCCCAGCTGTCCTGGAACTCACTCTGTAGATCAGGCTGGCCTTGAACTCACAAAGATCCGCCTGCCTCTGCCTCCCAAGTGCTAGGGTTAAACGCGTGTGTCACCACGCCCAGCTAATTTTGTGATTTTTTTTAAAGGTACTAAATACCAACATGAAGTGCCTAAGTAACAACCAAGTTGCTCTATCATCTATCTATCTATCTATCTATCTATCTATCTATCTATCTATCTATCTACCTTTGTATTAATATAATACAAATAAGACAATGCATAAGAATGAAAGTGGCCAGGCGTGGTGGCACATGCCTTTAATCCTAGCACTTGGGAGGCAGAGGCAGGCAGATCTCTGTGAGTTCAAGGCCCACCTGGTCTACATAGTGAGCTCCAGGCCAGCTGGGACTAAAGGGAGACCCTGACTCAAAAAAAAAAAAAAAAAAAAAAAATAGAATGAAAGTGAATTCTACACCTCGTTTAACCTTTACTGTGCATCACGCGCTGCTCTAACGCCTTTAAATCTGTTCTGTTTAACACATAACAACATTAGCAGCAGGTACTAATCCTGATCCAGGTAAAGAACCACATTCCTGGGGCTGGAGAGATGGCCTAGCAGTTAAAAGCGCCGACCGCTCTTACAGAGGACCCGGGTTCGATCCCCAGCACCCACATGGCAGCCAAGAACCATCTGAAACTCCAATTCCAGGAGAACTCCAGTTCCAGGGGAATCCGACACCCTCTTCTGACCTCTGCGGCATTGCACGACACCGGTGCACAAACTTGCATGCAGACAGTACATTGATACACATACAGAAATAAATAAATGCCGGGCATGTTGGCACATGCCTTTAATCCTAGCACTTGGGAGGCAGAGGCACGAGGATCTCTGTGAGTTCGAGGCCAGCCTGGTCTACAAAGTGAGTTCCAGGACAGCCAGAGCTACAGGGAGACCCTGCCTCAAAAAGACCAAAAAAAAAAAGAACCACATTCCTGGGGCTGGGTTGATGGCTCAGTGGGTATGAACACTTGCTGAGGACTTGAGTTTGAATTCCCAGTACCCACATGAGAAGCCAGGCATGGATACATGTACCAGTAACTCTAGCATTAAGAGGTGGAGACAAGTCGATCCTGGACATTTGCTGGCCAGCCAGCTTAACCAAAAGGTTGAGTTTCCAGTTCAGTGAGAGACCTTCCCTCAAGGCAGTAAGGTGGATCATGATAGAGGAAGACACCCAATGTCTACTTCATGAGCATGCCCAGGTACATGACCATGCCCAGGTACATGACCAAGCACGTGTACTTGTACACTCATGTGCACACACCCCCAGCCCCCCACCCCTGAGTACACATAGTAAAGTTAACATATTCCTAAAAGGAAGTATGTCATTGATACATACTCACACTGGTCAAATGGGCTGTAGTTGAAAATCTAACTTATATCTGACTCCTAAACCTGTCATTCACAACTCACCCTGCACTCCAAACTCAGTGTTATGAACACAAAAGGACTCCTACCTTCCAGCTTCTGTCTCTTCTAAGTACTAGGAGATATTGGCTATCTATAGATCTTTTTATTTTTGATCTTTAAAACTAGGGCTTTATATTATTTTCTTCTTGTTCTGTTTCCAGGATGAGCTTTATAAGATTAGTGTTCTCTTTGGGAGTTATGAAAGAGTTATGAGAGATCCTTTGGGACAAGCCCATAGGATAGATCAGTGTCAATGGCTTCAGCAGTCAGGAGGGGAAGAAAGGAGTATTGAACCAAGGTTAAACTCCTGGACAGAGAAGGGTCAGGGAAGGCTCCAACAGTCACAAAGCAACATAGAACATCTGGAAGTTTCCCCATGAAAATGGTTGATACCAATTGTTCCAGTTTACGTTTATGTTGCTGTGTTAAAATGTTCTGTCAGGGCTGGGCTTGGTGGTGCACACCTTTAATTCCAGTACTTGGGAGGTAGAGGCGGGTGGATCTCTGTGAGTTCAAGGCCAGCCTGGTTTACATAGTCAGCTCTAGGAATAAAGGAAGACCCTGTCTCAAAAAGACAAAAAAAGTTCTGTCAAAAAAACAGAGAAAAATTAAGTAACTTGGGGAAAAAATGGTTTATTTTAGCTTAAAGCCTAGGGAATGGTGCCAGCTGCAGTGAGCTGGGCCCTCCAACACCAGTTAATGATCAAGACAATCTGTCACAGACATACCCACAGACCACTAATAAAAGACAATTAATTGCTCAATTAGGACTCTTCTATGGTAAGTTTGGGATGAGTCAAGTTGGGAATTAATGCTAACTAAGACACATACATTCCATTCAAAGTTAAGATCTCTGGGAGAGCATCTTGCGAAGCCATTTTCTTGCAGCTTTTAAGTGTAATCCAAGGTCTGATATGTCATAGTGTCTATACCATGTTGAAGTACAGTGAAAGGTTCTCTGGAGGTTGATGGGTCCTACTCTGTGTATATATGAAGAAAAGGCTGTGGTAGAACAAGCACTGGGAACAAGTTTCAAGCCAAGGCTTGGGAGGCAGGGCTGGGGCTGGACCTCAGTTACAAAGGATTTGCCTCACATGAGTGAGGCTGTCAGTTCAATGTCAAGTAAAAATGTTGAGAGTCAAAGAAAGGGGTTTTACTTTTACTGTATCAAAACAGAGATGAAGTGTCTTTGATTCATACGTGGTTCTACTATCAGAAATGACTAGATTTTCACCTGTGAATTTTAGTAATATCTGATCACTTAAAGACAAATGAAGAGAAGATGAGAGATATTTAAGTAATTAGCATGCAAGTCTCATCACCCTCCACCTCGTCACAATGCTATCTTAATGTTGATTTCTTCTGATTATAGAAACAAAAATGCAGGTTTCTTTTACCTGAATTCTGAAACAAGTGAGCAGAGGTTAATGTAGCTTTGTTGAAGCTACATATAAAATTGTTAAGTCTCTCCTGCAGCAATTAGGACCCAAGAGCATCAAAGAGACTTCACCATACAGGCCAACTCATAATCCGGATCATGCATGCAAAAAGAAAAAGTTACCTTAGAGCCCAGAGGGATGTTTACAAAACCTTTGGAAAAATTAAGATGAATGTCATTTCTTTCTTTAATGAGGCTTGTAAGAACCATCAGTTCTAAGTACTGATTATCTTTTTCTTCAGAAACAAGTATATTATCAGCCATTTCACAGGAAGAAACATGAAGTCTTTGCCACCCTGGGAGGCTTTTGCTATTTCCCGTCTTCAAAACATTCTAACCCCAAGGAGAACCTAGAAGGAAAATGTGCAAAGAGACTCCAGCTCATGTCAAGATGTGTTAGGACCACAGGGAGAAATAAATATGGAATTGACAACAGAAAGAAAAAAAACCACCACAGAAGAAGGAGAGAATACCTTAGACGGGTTCATTAGACTGGGTCTGGAGGAGAAAAGAATGTTGGAGCCTGTGGTTGTTTTAGTAGAAACCTCCCAAACTGAAAGACAAACATAAAGATGACTGAAGAAAAAAAAAACAAAACAGAACAAAGTATCCAACAACATCAGGATGATGGAATGTAAACAAAAAATATCAGAACAGGAAACAGAAGAAATATTTAAACTAATGATTGAGAATGTTCCAAATTAATGACAGACATTAAATAACAAGTAGAGGAAGCTCTGAGCACACTAAGCAGCATGACCAGCAAGAGCATTACACTGGGCACATCACTCTCAGATTATAGGAAATCAAAGAGGAAGAAGGTGCCGTAAAAGAAACTGAAGGTAGAAATCTCCCACCTATAGAGATGCAAAATAAATCTATCATCTATCTGTCTATCTATCTATCCATCTATCTATCTATCTATCCATCTATTTTTTCTCTCTCTTTTTTTCTTTCTTTAAAACCATGGAAACAAAAAGAGAGCAAGTAAAATATTTAATGTATCAAAAGAATCTTCATCCTGCAAAATTATCTACAAAACTGAAGGAAAAGGGGCCAGAGAGATGGCTTGGTGGGTAAGAGTGCTTGCTGTCCAGGCAGGAGCTTGAATCCCAACCAGGAATGGCTGTCCACACACTTATAATCCCAGAACTGAGGGGGCAGAGACAGAAGGATCAGGGTCTCTGAAGCTCACTGACTGGCATCATAGCTCAAGACTCAGTGAGAGACCCTGTCTCAAAGGAATAGGTGGAGAGAGATGGACTCGGTTTCTTCCTCTGGCCCTGCATGCACCCTCACATGTACACTCACATAAATCCCCATCGCTATATCACACACACACACACACACACACACACACACACACACAGTGAAGAAAATAGCTGAGCATAGTAGTTCCCACCTATAGTTCCAGAGCACTGAGAGACTGATATAGAAGAACTGCCACAAGTTTGAGGCCATTTGTAACTTCCTGGCCAGCCTGGACTACAGAGTGAAACCCTGTCTTCTTTTAAACCTTCCTCCAAAAATGTGAAAGAGAATGTATTAGTCACTTTTCTGTTGCTGTGATAAAACACCATGACCAAAGGAATTTATAAAAGGAAGAGTTTATTTGAGCTTATGATTGACAGTTCCAGAGAATTAGAGACCATTGTGGTTGGAGGCATGGCAGCTGGGGCTGGAGCAGCAAGCTAAGGGTCACATCTTGCAATGAGCACAGGATGCAGCAGAGAGAACGACTGGAGACCGCAAGGCTTGTTAAACTCACTAAGCCTGCCCCCAGTGTCAGACTTCCTCTAGCATGGCCACACCTTCTAAGACCTCCAAAAACAGTGCCACCAACTGGAGACAAAATGTCTGAATACTTAAAGCCTATGGGGGACACTCATTCAAACCACCACATTCCACTCCCTGGTCCCCATAGGCTCCTGACCATATAAAATGCAAAATGCATTTAGTCCAACCTTAAAAGTCCCCATAGTCTTTACCAGTTTCAATGCCATTCAAAAGTCTACAGTCCAAAGTTTCTTCTGATACTCAGGCTAATCTCCTAACTGTAAGCTCCTGTAAAATCAAAAGGCAAATTACAAACTCCCAACGTACAGTGGAACTGAATACACATTCCCATTCCAAAAGGGAGGAATAGAGGCATAGTGAGGAAATACTGGACCAAAACAAGACCGAAAATCAGCAGGGCAAACACCAAGTCCAGTAGCTCCATGTGCGACTTCTGGGACTTGATTTCCAAAGGGCTTAGAAGACTCAGCTCTTCCAGCTTTGCTTGCAACATACATGTCTTTCCTAGGCTGGAACCACTCCCTGTATGCAGCTCTCCTTGGCAAATATCTCACAGGTCTGGCATCTCGAATGTCTTCTTGGGGTCTCTGCTGCCAGCCAGGCTTCACATTCACAGCTTCACGCAATGGCCTATCAGGGCCTTCTTTATTCAGCGATGCCCCTGCTGCACTCTGCCTGGCCTCTGTGGCTCTCTGAAACCATGGAGGAAGAACTGATAACCCCTTCACTCTTGCAAACTTCATGCCTCTAAAGCCAGCAACATATGAATGAAATTGCCGAGTTTGGCTGCAAGTTCGGGATGGACTCTCTCTTACTTTAACCACATTTGCAAATTTTCTCTGCCCTGGATTTGTTGGAGTAGAAAACGCTTTCAGTATTTTCCTTTCAAAAATTGGAGACTTAGCTGGGTGTGGTCTTTCCCAGTACCTGTTTCTGTTGTTTACTTGTAAATCTCAAGGCCTCTCCTTAATCACTTTAATCTCACTTTTTCCATTGTTTACTTGTAAATAGCTAGGTCTCTCCTTAATCACTTTAATCTCCTTATCAAAAGGAACCTCTCCCTCACATGCCTTGGCCCCACCTTTAATCTTCCTAGTGCAGTTTTCAGATCCAAACTATACATTCTGCATTTCTTTCTGCCCCATCTGCTCTTCTTCACTGTAGATCTGTTCAATATTCATCATTAACAGCCACACCACCATTTCTACATTAGGCTGTCTTGAAATATCCTCCACCAAAGACATTAGTCTATTGCTTTTCAACTTAGCATCAGGCAAGCATTTGGGCTGTGGGCAAACTGCTGCCAGACTCTTTATCAAAATATCCCAGTTGCTGCCTAAGTGTTTATTTTCTTCTGGAACTACATTTTTTGCAGGAATGCTTTCTTCCAGGCTTCTACTAGAATGGCCTGTTAAGCTCAGCTTACAGTAGTCAACAGCTTTTCTAGCCCAAAGTTCCAAAGTCTTCCACATTTCTCCAAACATCCACATGGTCAGGTTCTTCACAGCCAACAGCCCACTCTCTGGTACCAAATAACTGTATTAGTCACTTTTCTGTTGCTGTGATAAAACACCATGACCAAAGGAATTTATAAAAGGAAGAGTTTATTTGAGCTTATGATTGACAGTTCCAGGGAATTAGAGTCCATTGTGGTTGGAAGCATGACGGCCGGGGCTGGAGCAGCAAGCCAAGTGTCACATCTTGCAATGAGCACAGGAAGCAGCAGAGAGAGCGACTGGAGACCACAAGGCTTCTTAAACTCACTAAGCCTGCCCCCAGTGACATACTTCCTCTAGCATGGCCACACCTTCTAAGACCTCCAAAAACAGTGCCACCAACTGGAGACAAATGTCTGAATACTTACAGCCTGTGGGAGGACACTCATTCAAACCACCACAGAGAAGTAATGAGATATGAAGACAACAGGTGTGGGAAAAGTGGTATCCACATGCAGAAGAATGAAACTGCAACTTTAATTCATATTGCATGCACACATCAACTCAGATGGACAGCTGTAAATATAAGACCAAAGCTACAAACCTTCTGGAAGAAAGCACATGAGGAAAGTCCTTGGCATTAGCCTTAACCCTGGTGTTTGGATAGCGCATCAAGAGCTCAGGCTTCAAAAGCCAAAACAAATTAATTGGAGTGCATCAAACTGAAAGGCTTCTGGATGGCCAAGGAAGCAATCAACAAAATGCAAAGACAGCTTACAGATTGAGAGAAAATGTTCATCAACAACATAACAGCTCAATATAAAAAATATCGAGAACTCACACAACTCACCATCTGATGCCCTCCAGGCATGGTGCAATAGCAGAACAACAGACAGCCTCCTTACAAAATGTGCCAAAGAACCAAACACTGGAATAGGAATTTCTCTAGATAATAATAAAAGAGGCCAGTGGGTATGTGCAAAGGTGATCACTGATCTTCAGGGAAATGCAAATCAAAACCACAGTACAATGTCACCTCACAGCTGTTATGGGGCTGTTATCAAAAACAGAGGTAAGCGCTGGTCAGGGTAGGCCTATGTATGGTTGGTGTGGCTGTTTTGGAAAACAGTTCAGGGATCACTAGAGAAATAAAACTAGGACTACCCTATAACCCAGAAATACTTCTTCTGGGACTATACCCAAGGAGGAGATCACCAGAGTTCAACCCCTGAACTGTCATAGTAGGTGAGATTCGACTCCTGCAAGTTATTCTCTGACCTCCACACACTCGGCATGGCACACATTCATGCACACACACACTCACACAATAAATAAAAGTGAATTAAAAATGAATTAAAAGTGAATTAAAAGTTCAGCTTGAGAATATTGACCACATTGTTCCTTTGGGAGTTTTACCAAAACTACTGTGAAATACTAATGAAGAAATTAGAAAATGCTACAGAAAATGAAGTCTATGCATAAACAATGTACATTGTATATATTTGAATAGCTATGAAACTTTCATCCAGATTTCTCTTATGTCAAAATTTTCAGTTGCATATACTAAATTATCTACTGAAAGGCATGTTGGATTATGTGGTGCACAGTACGTGGGAATTACTTAGAAGAATGTGTTATCTGATATCCAATTACACAAGACTCAGAATGAGTACTGTATCAGGATTCTATGGTATAAAAATAGGATTAATTATAGTCTTAAAATTTAATTAGTGGTGAATATCTTTTGATAACTAGAGTTCATGGAAATGGTTCACTTGATGAAACCCTCTTATTTGCATTTGCTTGTTAGAAAGTAAAACCAGATCATTTAAAATTTTTGTATTACATTACAAATTTATTTATATCTGTATCTATTTATTTGTGTGTGGGCACACATGTGCTATGTTATGCAGGAGAAAGTCAGAGGACAACTTGTGGGAATCAGTTTTCTTCTTCTACCATGTGGGTCCTAGGGGTCAAACTCAGGCCATCATACTTGGCAGAAAGTGCCTTTCCCACTGAGCCATCTTTCTAGCCCCAAAGCAGTTTTTTTCAAAAATAATTACTTCAGCATGTATACAGATTTTTTTCTTTGAAGATATTTTTTATGCCTCATCACAGTGTTTTCACCATTTTCCTTTTATGAAAAATATAAGCAGAAAAAGTGTAGAATTTATCTGTATAGTTTGATAAATAATTATAAAAGGAAATGTGCTTATGTATTTCCACCAGAGTGAAGAAACTACCACTCAGAAGTTTCCATGAAACCTGCCCTCCTCACAAGCTCACCCTTCTTCAGAGTTGGCACCGCCCTAAATTTTGCTAAGGATAGTCTTTATCATTTTGCTACCCATATTTGTACTTCTAAACCACTTTTCCTGATCACTGATCCCTTTCTTATCTTTTAATTTTAGAAATCTCAAAGCTAAAAAAAGAAATCTAAAGCTACAGAAAAGTATAAAGGTAGAACGATGAATCCCTCTGTGTGTGTGTGTGTGTGTGTGTGTGTGTGTGTGTGTACACATGTGGAAGCCAGAGGCCACAGGATGTATCTTCCTCTATTAGTCTCCACCTTACTTTTTGAGGCTCTCTCACTGTACCTGGAGCTCCCTGACTGTCTAGACTGGGTGGACAGCAGGCCCAGGGACCCTGCAGTCTGCACCTCCTACTCCAGTCATGTGCCACCATGCCTGGCCTTCTTTTCTTTTTCTTTTTTTTAGAAATTAAAACAACATTGTCATGAAAAAATGTACACCAAACAAATAATTTTATGACTTTCTGAATTCACAGAAGTTATGAGCAAGTAAAAAGCTTAATGACAGCACATGTGCACACACATACACATTAAATAAACCCTATACACAGGAGTTTATTGATAACTCTTGTGCTGGGTAGCTTCAGTTGTCACTTGACACAGCTAGGAAGGGAAGAAGGAAACTTATTTAGGGGAATTTCCTTTATTTATTGCCTTGTGTCAAGTCTTCAAAGCACTTTCTTGTTTGTTGAGTGATGTGGGAGGGCCCAGCTCACTGTGGGTTCTGGGTTGTACAAGGAAGCAGACTGAGCAAAGACTAGAGGAGCAAAACAGTAAGTAGTCTTCTATGTTCTGTGCTTCAGGTTTTGCTTCCACTCTGCCATGAGTTCCTGCCTTTCTTCCCTCAGTGATGAACTATGATCAGGAAGTGTAAGCCACATAAACCTTTCCTCTCCAACTTGGTTTTGGTCAGTGTTTTATCATAGCAATAGAACGTAGACTAGAACGACTGTAAAAGAATATATGGGGAAATAAAAAGGCTTTTCCAAGGCCACACAACATCTCACTGACCTCTAATTTTTGAATTAGTCAGATCACCAGGGTTCTGTTTATTATCCCATTATATTAGTGATGACTGAACAAGGTTTAGGGAGAGAGAGAGAATGAGAAAGAGCAAGAATAGTAGAGGAGATAACACACAGTTTGTTTTCAGAAGATACAATTTTAATATAGGTGCTGGTGTAACTTAGCTTTTCTGGGTGCTTAATGACCATACTTAATGCCTATACCAATTTGGCCGAGGGACCTAAGTGATAACTTTGTTCCTTGCCCTCAGAGGTCAACTAAGTCTCAGGGGACTATGCATGGAGGCATCTCTTGAAATGTCCTGCAAATGTGGGTCACCAGTCTTCCTGTGTCTTGGAGACCCACTAATGGGACTTCAGCCAGTGTCCAATCTATAAAGAGGAAAGTCTGCTCATGCTTCAAAAAGGGAAGCCTGGTCTGGCAAGTCCTGATTTTGTCCTCGAGTGGATGGAACTGGTAAATGAAAAGCCTAAAGGAGCCAGGGGCTCCCATCCCTTCCCCTCCAAAAAAACCCCAAGTGACCCCTGAGGACCAGATCCTCAACTGACCTTGAGAAAACAAAAACCTTGGTTAATCTGTGCCAACTGTGTGGCCTTAAGCATCCAAAAGGAAAGTATAACCAGAAATAAATAATCAGTATGGCCTGAGAAATTGTACTTCAGATATAAAACTTGAGATCTTAGTAAATAGACAAAAAGAAAAAAAAAGAGAGAGAGCCCTGTTGTTTGGCCTGTCTTCAATTCTTACTGGCAAGTGCATCTACTCTGTGGCTGTCACTGCTTTTGCCATTCTTCAAAGACATGAAACACAGCTTTTTTTTTTCCACATAAATTTATTTATTTATTTATTTTTAACAAATCTAGACCCGTGTTCCTGCTCATTCCCCCACCCCGCCAGAGCTCATGCATTCTGCCAGACATGCTTTCCATCTCTTAGTCATTCTCAATATTTTCCATGGGGAAGTTGACTGTTTTGAGCAGAATTTAACCGTCCAATATAGACTGAAGACTCATGTCTCTCCAAGAATCCTCCAAACCTTCAATGCCAGATGGGGACTGCTGAGATATCCAGCTTGTGGACTGAGCAGCTGCTGGGATTTCAGCCTCTTCAGAGTGTAGACTGCCATTGTTGAACTATCCAGGCTATGTCATGGAGGCCAGTGCAGGGGGATCAGGACAGGACACGTGCTTGCTGGACCTCATTTGGGTGACCATGGTGGGGAGGGATCCCAGTGTGGAGACAAGGGCAAGATTGATGGTTGTTTGGGTTTGCCAAGGAAGAACCTTCAAACACTTCCTTAAGGAAAACATGACATCTTTTAGAAAAAAAAAAGAAAAAAAATCCTCTAACTCAGATAATATATGTATGTTTGTATATATTTATGTATGTATGTATTGAAGCAATACAAGTCAGAGAGAACAACAACAAAAGAACAGGAAAACAAAGACTGAAATAGTAAAGTTCTCCCCAAAATAATAAGCCTCTGCTTTGAAAAGAAAAAAACTCTGGAAAGACTCAGAAAAAGATGCAAGACATATATGGCAGAGTGCAGGGACTCAGGTTGGGTGGGGACATGGAAAGGGAAATGACTCTAAATTTGATTAAGAAACGATGTATGGAAATAGTTTAATAACAATAATAAATTAAAAAGAAAAAGAAAGAAAGAAAAAAAGAAAGAAAGAAAGTCATTGGGGCTGGGCATGGTGGTGCATGCCTTTAATTCCAGCACCGAGGAGGCAGAGTCAAGTGGATCTCTGTGAGTTCAAGGCCAGCCTGGTCTACAGAGTGAGCTCCAGGCCAGTTGGGATTAAGGGGAGACCCTGTCTCAAAAAAAAAGCCATTGGGTCATAAGACCCCTTGAAATGATCATTTGGTTATTATGTCTCACTCACTAAAGCCTTATCAGACAAAACACTCACAGGCAGACTGTCAAAACCGCCTGTCCACTAGAGCCTGTCTGGATCTTGTTCTTTTTCTTAACTTTAAACTCCTTCATTTGTCCTCTCCAAAAATCTAACAAATATCCTTAGAAGAGGCTATGTGGGAACACAGGGACATTCAAGGTAGAAAAATAAGGAGAGAAAGTTAGAAAGTCAGTGGAAAGGGCATAGAACACAGGAATGTCTTGTGACAAAAGGTTATTTTTGGAACTTTTGCTATGTGAGTCAATGGTGTGGAGTAAAAAGAAGACAAATAATTCAGTAACTTAAAGGAGGTGAGAGTCATGAAAATGACTCAGACTATATCCCAGGGTACTATTTAGGAACTTGAGAGAGAGGAGCTTCATTCCTAGGACAGCAAAAAGACTTGTCAAGAAAAAATGCAGCCACCCTGACCCATTAATTGTGTGGGTCCTTGGTGTTTTCCTTGTAACACACAGCAGTGGATCCCTCCTGGCTTTTTACATGGATTCTAGGGATTGGAATCAGGGCCTCAGGCTTGTGCCCCAAATGGCACCACCCTCAGCCAGAGCCCCCACCAAGGACAATGAATGAACCTCTGCATACTCTTCAACTACCTTTTCAATTGCTAGTGATTCAGCGTGTTTGGTCTCTATAAGAGGTGTGGAGGGGTTCACAACGTAAAACGTGTTAAGCAGTGGTCTTCAACTTTAAATGAACAGATTTATACAACACATGCTATTTTATCTCTTCTTCATTATTACAAATTTGGGAGATTGAGCCATGTTATAAAAGCTGTGATTGCTCATTTTATGTTACTGTGTATTATTTTATGTATTTACACATACATGTTGAGAGTCATTTGAATAGCTCAATTTTTTTCTATTAGAAATACATATTGAAATATTTAAATGCCAAATTTCCTTAAAATACTTTAGTGTAAAAAAAAAACTAAAAGCACAGACATATTACTGTCATCAAATATTACATGGGAATAGATAAAGAGGAATTCAGGGGAAATAGAATCCAAAATGGCACAGTCCTTTCAGAAGGTCAGTTGGCAGATTCTTATAAACCTAAATGTGTTCATACAATAAGATCCAGTGATCACACTGTAGCATTTACTCAAATGAACCAAAAATTTATATCCATGCAAAAATTTGCCCAAAGATTTTGATCCTCAGTCACCATTATCAAAACTTGGAAGCAACTGAGAGGTCCAATAATGGAATAAACTGGCACACTTGGAAAATGGAACATTATTCAGGGCTAAAATATGAACTACCAAGACATAAAAAGACATAGAGAGTGCACAGCACTTAGATCAGGGATTTCCCAGGACCACCTGAAGCACAAGTAGGAGCTGGGCGCTTCAGTCAGGTGGATTGTTTGGTTTGATTCAATAATCTTGTGGGCCTGTGGGGGCGGAGTTGTCCTGCTAGCTGGTATAAAAGTTGGGCCTGCTGTTGCCACTGTGAGACTTGAGTGCACAGAGCTTAGATGGGGGATTTCCCAGGACCACATGAAGCACAGAGTAACCCACCCCCACAACTGGAATTGCTGAGGGAGTGTACGAGTAGATTCTTTGGAGAACCTTCAGAACAGAAAGGGAAGAGTGAGTTAGACTTCCAATAGAAAGCCTAAAACTTAGACAAGTCAACACTCCATAATCAAGGAGGAAAACCAATCAATCAATCAAACAAACAAACAAACAAACAATGAAGGCATCTGAAAGAGGCCTTCAACACGGTGAAGAGGCATTTGGGATTCGCATTGGAACACAGGCAAAGAGAAACCCACATGCCAGGGACATGAAGAAGGAACAACATGGGAAAGGTGCAGGATAATTCCACACCAAGCTCTACCAACCCTGTGGAAGTTTCTACAGTGGGATCCCACTGGGGATGGCCCAGGACATAGATATTAGAAGAACAATTGTGGATATACTCAAAGAAATCAAAGACTATAAAGAACAAGTCACAGAACTAAGGTGAAAGAATGAAAAACTCAAGAAAGACCTAAAGAGATAATGACAAACTCCAGAAGGAAGTGGAAACACTGAAAAGATCCCATGTTGAAAAAGAAAAGGAAACCAACCAGCGAAGCAAAGAGCTACAGGAAAAGATTGAGAAGCTCCAAAAGAAAGTGGAAATACTAAAGAAATCACAAGATGAAATGAAAAAGGAAATCAAACACTCATCCAATCAAGAGGAAAGGAAAAGAAAAAGCCTCAGAAGTAGAATGGAGGAAGCAGAACAAAGAATATCAGACCTGGAGGATAACACAGAACAATGAAAAACCTCAAGAAAAGATTATGAAAAATTTAAAAATACACAAAAGTGGAATAACCAGGAACTGTGCGACATTATGTAAAGATCAAACCTCCTCCGCATCATAGGAATAGAGGAAGGAGAAGAATCCCAAGAGAATGGTATTGATCATATCTTCAACAAAATAATAGATGAAAACTTCCCCACACTAAAAAATGATGAACCAATACAAATACAAGAAGCACATAGAACTCCAAACAGACAAGATCAGAAAAGAAACTCTCCACGCCATATCATAGTTAAAACGCTAGACGCCCAAAACAAAGACAAAGTTCTGAAAGCCACAAGAGAAAAACAACAAGTTACATATAAGGAGAAACCTTTGTACTCAGAATTACTACTAACTTCCCTATGCAAAGTATTAAAGCAAGAAGAACGTGGAGCAAAGCATTCCCAGTGTTAAAGGACTATAGATGCCAATTCAGGTTACTATACCCAGCAAAAATGTCAATTATAGTTGAAGGAGAGAGAAAAATCTCCCATGACATAAACAAGATGAAAGAATACATGTCCAGAAAACCAACCGTTCAGAGAATACTTGAAGCAATTCAAAAGACTGAAGAAAGGAGCAACTATACCCAGGCACTTAGAAAGAGAAATTAATAAAAGCATAACTGCAGAAGTAGTAGAAACCTAGACCAAAAATGCAAATGGATAATAAGGTGAAAGGAAGCAACACACATCTATCAGTTATAACCTTAAATATTAATGGACAAAACTCCCCAGTCAAAAGATATAGACTGGGAAATTGGATTAGGAAATAGAACCCATCTATGCTGTCTACAAGAAATGCATCTTAAAAAAAAGAAATGCATCTTACCTTAAAGGTTAGGTACCACCTTAATGTGAAAGGATGGAAAAAAATATTCCAAAGCAAATGGAACCAAAAAGAAAGCAGATGTTGCTATTTTGATATCAGACAAAATAGACTTCAAAGTAAAAGAAATCAGAAGAGACAAAGAAGGCCATTACATTTTTATCAAAGGAACAATTGACCATGAAGATTTCACAATCATGAATATATATGCACCAAACGCCGTGCACCACACTTGATAGAGACAATTCCCCAGGACCACAAGGCACAGATTAACCCCAGTACACTCATAGTAGGGGACTTCAATACCCCACTGAGCCCTTGGGACAGGTGAGACTGATATACCAAATGGACCTCACAGACATCTACCAAATATTCCACCCTAGTACCAGAGAATCAGCACCCCACAGAACATTCTCCAAAATCGACCACATACGGGGACACAGAAGAAACCTCCACAAATACAAAAAGATTGAAACAATTTCATGCATTATATCAGACCACAACATAATAAAGCTCACTATCAACACCAGGATAAGCCCTATTACCTACAAGAACACACGGAGACTAAACAACACACTCCTGAATAACGAATGGGTCAAGGAAGAGATAAAGAAAGAAATAAAAGCATTCCTGGAACTGAATGACAATGATAATGCAACACAACAAAACCTATGGGATACTTTAAAAGCAGTCATAGGAGGTAAGTTTATAGCCCTGGGTGCCTACATTTAGAAAAACAGAAAGAGCACAAGTGAACGATCTAACACTGCAGCTAAAAACACTTGAGAGACAACAACAGATGAACCCTAAACACAACAGACAGGAAGAAATAACAAAAATCAGAGCAGAAATCAATGAAATAGAAACAAGAAAATAATACAAAAAAATCAATGAATCCAAAAGTTGGTTCGTTGAGAGAATGAACAAGATAGACAGACCTCTAGCCCAGTTAACCAAAAGAATGAAGGAACAACTCCAAATCAATACAATTCATGATGAAAGGGGAAATATCCAGGAATAACCTTTCGATCCTACTAATGAAGCACAAGCAATTAGATATATAGGTATTTAAGCAGCACTAATAGTTATGGTAGGTTACTTTAGCATAGACACATGTTTGGATATGTTAATCCATGAATTACAATTTTCCCCCCTGTTAAATATGACAGGGTCTTACTGTGGCTTATAACATCTC
>VZQC01002896.1:276257-366523 GCA_009823505.1 Rhizomys pruinosus
AAGAAGTGTTCAACATCACTAATCATTAAGGAAATGCAAATCAAAACCACTTTAAGATATCATCTTACTCCAATAAGACTGGCTAGGGCCAAGAAGACAAATGATACCAAGTGCTGGAGAGGTTGTGGGGAAAAGGGAACACTCATCCACTGCTGGTGGGAATGTAAACTTGTACAGCCACTATGGAAAGCAGTGTGGAGAACCCTTGGAAGACTTGGAATGAACTTGCCACCCGACCCAGCCATACCACTCCCGGGCATGTACCCTCAAGACTCATCTTACTGCAGAGATACATGCACGGCCATGTTTATTGCAGCTCTCTTCACAATAGCAAGGAGCTGGAACCAACCCAAATGCCCCTCAACTGATGAGTGGATAGAGAAAATGTGGTACATCTACACAATGGAGTTCTATGCAGCGGTAAAGAAAGATGACATCATGAGCTTTGCAGAAAAAATGGCTGGAGCTAGAAGACATCATGCTGAGTGAAGTAACATAGTCCCAGAAAAACAAACGACAAATGTTATCCCTCATCTGTGGATGCTAGTGCCAATTACCTAGTTGTAAGTATTTCTTATGCACGGCCCCTTGAGCTTTTGTCCAAGCAGTTGGGAGTGATGCATATTGGAAACAACAACAACAACAACAACAACAACAACAGAAAGGTCTGCATTGAAGAACTGACTGAGATGGTGAACTTCTGCTCCAAACAGTCAACTTCCATATGGAGAATTTTGAGAAAGACTGAGAGATGAAAAGCATGTTTGGCAGAATACATGAGCTCTGGTGGGGTGGGTGGATAGGGTGAGGGACACAGGTCTAGATTTGATAATCTTGTACAAAATAAAAAAATAAAAAATAAAAAGCAAAAAAATTAAAGAACAGAAATAAGATAAAGAGATGAAACCCACACATGAAGACATCAATGTTTTATATGAAAATTATATGAGGTTAATATATTTCTGTAATAATTTATATATTTTAGAAATGTTGACTATCCTAACTTTATGAAAGAAATGTGTATGTCAGATATAATAAAAATAAAATGGAAAAGATAATTATAATGGATGCTCCATTCTACTACTGATTCTAGTCATTAGAAACTGTAATATACTACCAATAGTAAGGCTTCATTGTATCCATTTTCTTGAATATGGTTATAAAATTGGTACTAATCTTTGATGTCCTTTTTTGTGTGGGAGAAAAATGATTCACTAATTTTTATACCATAATCAGGACCATCACCATCACCAAAGCTAAAGGACCAGTTGATAGAAATCATAGCTTTCCCCTCAAAATGAATAGCTTATTCTTGAGCCGAATATTAGTGACCATGTTCTCTGAATATGTCATAATGTGAAAAAAGTTTCATGAAGCATTTATAGTTATATAATAAAGGAAAGCAATGTATCAAGGCATTCTTCAAATACATTGGTAGAAGTATTGGTCAGGCAATGCAAAGAACATTTCTGTTGGGTTACTGGAAGGTAGTCATCTGCAAGGTTTATTTATGGCAGTCATAAAGATGTTAGCACAGAAGCAGAGATGGGCAATGGATGGCTCCGAAAGAAAGTAAATATAGGGGCTGGAGAGATGGCCTAGCGGTTAAGAGTGCCGACCGCTCTTACAGAGGACCCGGGTTTGATCCCCAGCACCCACATGGCGGCTGAGAACCGTCTGAAACTCCAATTCCAGGAGAACTCCAGTTCCAGGGGAATCCGACACCCTCTTCTGACCTCCACGGCATTGCACGACACGGGTGCACAAACATGCATGCAGACAGTACATTCATACACATACATAAATATATAAAATTAAAAAAAAAAGAAAGTAAATATAAATAAAGACAAAAGGGCTTTGTAGTGACAACATTCCAATTATCCAGTGTTAATCTGCTTTGGAAATCCCTAACATGGGCACGACTTTGATTGCTGGGGACTTCAGTTTCAAGCACTATATGAAGGAAGATTTTTCCTGAAGCAGAATCAAGATTCATTGTATACTCAGGCCTCTCTGAACTCACAATTGACATTCTTGCCTCCAGCTCCTGATTACTGAGATTACAGATGTATGCACCCATGTCTGGTTTAAGGAGCTCTCTTTTTTTTTTTTTTTTAAATTTATTTCTGTATGTGTATGAATGTACTGTCTGCATGCAAGTTTGTGCACCCGTGTCGTGCAATGCCGCGGAGGTCAGAAGACGGTCTCGGATTCCCCTGGAACTGGAGTTCTCCTGGAATTGGAGTTTCAGACGGTTCTCGGCCGCCATGTGGGTGCTGGGGATCGAACCCGGGTCCTCTGTAAGAGCGGTCGGCGCTCTTAACCGCTAGGCCATCTCTCCAGCCCCAGGAGCTCTCTTTTTTAATATTATATTTTAAATTTGTTTTACTCAAGAATATTTACCTAGCATTTCCTATGCACAATAAATTTACATGTCCTATCTTTATTTAATGAAGTGAAAAATCATTCCTTCCATTTACCAAAGACAATTACATTTATTCAGTTGAAATACTTTTCCATAACTTTTTTTCCGTTTTTAAATATATGAGTGTGGCCCATGGATGTGCAGTATTTATATGGAATTATTGTGAAGTATTTGAGACCAAGGAGCCATTCTCTGCTCTTTTCTGGTTAGCTTGAGAGGTCAGGGACCCAGAAAATAAATGGTTCCCAAAGCCACTACTTTTGTGTCCTTGTCTTGAGAATTTAAACAATGAACACCATGGAACACAGAGACTGAATTTTAGGAAGAATTGTTTTATAATAGGAATTTTAAGAGACAAGAAAACCAAGAAAATAAACTTGTTTTAACTAAAAAGTTGTTCCAAAGATTGTTCCAAAATATGGAATATATATATATATATATATATATATATATTTGGTATATTCCATGAGTTTAACTATTCCTTTTTTGTGGAAAAATGTATAATATAATTATGATTTTAGTGTATTTTAGAGGAAACAGAAAAATTACTCCCTTGCCTGCCAAAGTCTTGTTCCTCCTCTTCAAAAACAAAAACAAAAACAAAAACAAAAAAACAGTTGGTGCAACACCTGATTTGCAGCAGACAGAAGTGAATGTTAGTTGCCAGTATTTTCATGTGTGTGGTGGGGAGTTGTGTGTATGTGTTCATGTGTATACATGTCGGTGTAAAGGCCAAAGATCAGTCAATGTTGGGTGTCTTCTCTGGCCTGTTGTTTTGAGACAGGGTCTCTCACTGATCCTGGAGCTCACTAATTCAAGCAGATTGGCAGGCCTGAGAGCTCTATGAATCCCCGTGCCCTCCCACCTGAGTGTTGAGATTATGGAAACCCCAATGTTTTAATGTGGCTACTGGTGATCTGAATTTGGGTCCTCATGCTTGCGTGTTGAGGATTTTGCCACTTGAGCCACCACCCAACCCCAGCTGGATTTATTTTTATATTTGTCATAGAATTATTTTCTTTATGATGGGTCATTTTGCAGGTCATCTTAAAAAGGCACTGGCTAAGGAACATGCTAGAAAGGAACTTGACTCCCTCCAAGTCTGTTCCCTACAACCTTGCAAACCTTGGGGCATGCATAGGCTCTAGTGAGCCTAACATTTTGCACCTTTGCCAGTTATTTCAAACCATTTTTCCTTGACTCCTGAAATGAAAAGATAGGAATTCTCACCGTCTTTGTTACTGAGGTCATAGCCAACCCCAGTGATTCAAGTTCAATGC
Source organism: Rhizomys pruinosus (assembly GCA_009823505.1). NCBI lineage: Eukaryota > Metazoa > Chordata > Mammalia > Rodentia > Spalacidae > Rhizomys > Rhizomys pruinosus. The sequence goes on from VZQC01002896.1 coordinate 279,963, forward strand.
TTCCCAGTGTGTCATTGGTCTTCTCAAGGCAAAGTTTTCCATGACATCCTGTTCTCTGGAGAGGAAAGCATCGTATCTAATGTGTCAGAATGCATCAGATAATCTATGGTTGCAATTTTTTAAACCGGAACTCATTTCTTGAAATCACTTTCCTTCTCAATGAAGAGGAACCAGCTGCTGTGAATTTCTGTTGCTGACAGCTGATCCCAAGCCTGAATAGAGGCTGCCTATCTCCAAATTGCTGTTTTCTGAATTTGGCCAAAGATACAAAAGCCATACTGAGACAATTCACAAAAGCCAACAATGACATCATCCCATCTGAAATCCATCCAGCAAAACTTGGGAGTACCAGAGAGGAAATAAAATATACTACTCACTGATAAAATATTTATTAACTGTAGATAAATTAAAAGCATGCTTGAGGTAGTCTAGCAGGAAGTAGGGATGAGATCTAACTGTTCCTTTTTATTATCCTACCAGTTAAGCTCAAAATAGACATTCGTTGAATATCTGCTAATTGTTGACTTTCTAAGATTCAAGTTTGGAAAAACAAGAAGTCACAAAAAAAGAATCACACCTAGAAAGGCATTGTGAGACTAGCTTTTAGAAAATTTATCAGCTCAACTATTGAGTATTATTATCAGCAATAATAACATGGACGATGATGGGGGAAATCAAGAAAAAAATATTCTGACTTTGCATGGAACAAAGAAAGCATGCATAATTACAGTAATGTGTAAGATCCCTGGCTTGAGTGACCATGATGTGTGGGGTATGGGAAATTCCTGCAGTGAGGAAGAACAGGACTGGGAATATAGCTCAGTTGGTAGAGTACTTCCCTAGCCTATACAAGGCCTTGAGTTTGGCCTCCAGCATCTCACAAAGCAGGTGTGGTGGCACACACCTGCAATCCTGGAACTTGGGAGTGAAGACAGGAGTATTCTTCATTTTATAGTGAGTTCAAGGTCAGTCTGGGCTATGTGAGCTATTGTTTTTTTTTTTTTTTTTTTTTTTTTTTTTTTTTNTTCCTTCCTCCCCTCCTCCCCCTCTCCCCCCCTCTCCCTCCCCTCTCCCCCCCTCCCCCCCCCCCCCCCCCCCCCCCCCCCCCTCCCCCCCCCCCGAATATTAGTGACCATGTCTCTGGAATATTCATAATGTGTGAAAAACGTTTCATGAAAGCATTTATAGTTATTATAAAGGAAAGCAATGTATCAAGGCATTCTTCAAATCCTTGGTAGAAGTATTGGTCAGGCAATGCAAAGAACATTTCTGTTGGGTTACTGGAAGGTAGTCATCTGCAAGGTTTATTTATGGCAGTCATAAAGATGTTAGCACAGAAGCAGAGATGGGCAATGGATGGCTCGAAAAATAGTTAATATAGGGGGCTGGAGAGATGCCTTTAAGCGGTTTTTAAGAGTTGCCGGACCCGCTCTTACGAGGACCTGGGTTCGGTCCCCCGCACCCACCTGGCGGCTGAGAACCCGTCTGCAACTCCAATTTCCAGGAGAACTCCAGTTTCCAGGGGAATCCGACCCCTCTTCTGGACCTCCACGGCATTGCACGCCACGGTTGCACAAACCTGCATTGCAGGGACAGTCCATTCATACACATACCTAAATATATAAAATTAAAAAAAAAAAGAAAAGTAAATATTAAATAACGGACAAAAGGTCTTTGTAGTTGACAACATTCCAATTATCCAGTGTTAATCTGCTTTGGAAATCCCTAACATGGGCACGACTTTGATTGCTGGGGACTTCAGTTTCAAGCACTATATGAAGGAAGATTTTTCCTGAAGCAGAATCAAGACTCATTGTATACTCAGGCCTCTCTGAACTCCAAATTGACATTTTGCCTCTGGCTCCTGATTACTGAGATTACAAGATGTATGCACCCATGTCTGGTTTAAGGAGCTCTCTTTTTTTTTTTTTTTTAAATTTATTTCTGTATTGGTATGAATTTACTGTTGCATGCAACGTTGTGCACCCGTGTCGTGCAATGCCGCGGAGGTCAGAAGACGTCTCGGAATTCCCCTGAACTGGATTTCTCCTGGAATTGGAGTTCGTTTCAGAGGTTCTCGGCCGCCAGTGGGGTGCTGGGGATCGAACCCGGGTCCTCTGTAAGAGCGCGTCGGCGCTCTTTAACCGCTAGGCCATCTCTCAGCCCCAGGCAGGGAGCTCTCTTTTTTTAATCTTATATTTTAAATTTGTTTTTTTACTCAAGAATATTTACCTAGCATTTCCTATGCACAATAAATTTACATGTCCTATCTTTATTTAATGAAGTGACAAATTCATTTCTTCCATTTACAAAGACATTACATTTATTCAGTTGAAATACTTTTCCATAACTTTTTTTCCGTTTTTAAATATATGAGTGTGGCCCATGGATGTGCAGTATTTATATGGAATTATTGTGAAGTATTTGAGACCAAGGAGCCATTCTCTGCTCTTTTCTGGTTAGCTTGAGAGGTCAGGGACCCAGAAAATAAATGGATTCCCAAAGCACTACTTTTGTGTCCTTGTCTTGAGAGAATTTTAAAACAATGAACCACCATGGACACAGAGACCTGAATTTTAGGAAGAATGTTTTCTAATCGGAATTTTAAAGACAAGAAAACCAAGAAAATAAAACTTGTTTTAACTAAAAAGTTGTTCCAAAGATTGTTCCCAATTATGATGCTATATATATATATATATATTATATTTTGGTATATTCCTATGACGTATTAAACTATTCTTTTTTGTTGGAAAAATTGTATAATATAATTATGATTTTAGTGTATTTTAGAGGAAACAGAAAAATTACTCCCTTGCCTGCCAACCGTCTTGTTCCTCCTCTTCAAAAGACCAAAAACAAAAACAAAAACAAAAAAAAGTTGGTGCAAAACACCTGATTTGCAGCAGACAGAAGTGAATGTTAGTTGCCAGTATTTTCATGTGTGTTGGTGGGGAGCTTGTGTGTATGTGTTCATGTGTATGACATGTCCGGTGTGTAAAGGCCAAAGATCAGTCAGATGTTGGGTTGTTCTTCTCTGGCCGTGTTTTGGAGACAGAGCCTCTCAGCTGATCACTGCGGCCTTCACTATTCAAGCAGATTGGCAGGCCTGAGAGCTCTATGAATCCCGTGCCCTCCCACCCTGAGTGTTAGATTATGGAAACCCCAATGTTTTTATGTGGCTACTGTGTGATCTGCAAATTTGGGTCCTCATGCTTGCGTGTTGAGGATTTTGCCACCTTGAGCCACCACCCCCCAACCCCAGCTGGATTTATTTTATATATTTGTCATAGAATTCAGTCTTTCTTTATGATGGGTCATTTTGCAGGTCATCTTAAAAAGGCACTGGCTAAGGAACATGCTAGAAAGGAACTTGACTCCCTCCAAGTCTGTTCCCTACAACCTTGCAAACCTTGGGGCATGCATAGGCTCTAGTGAGCCTAACATTTTGCACCTTTGCCAGTTATTTCAAACCATTTTTCCTTGACTCCTGAAATGAAAAGATAGGAATTCTCACCGTCTTTGTTACTGAGGTCATAGCCAACCCCAGTGATTCAAGTTCAATGGCTTCCCAGTGTGTCATTGGTCTTCTCAAGGCAAAGTTTTCCATGACATCCTGTTCTCTGGAGAGGAAAGCATCGTATCTAATGTGTCAGAATGCATCAGATAATCTATGGTTGCAATTTTTTAAACCGGAACTCATTTCTTGAAATCACTTTCCTTCTCAATGAAGAGGAACCAGCTGCTGTGAATTTCTGTTGCTGACAGCTGATCCCAAGCCTGAATAGAGGCTGCCTATCTCCAAATTGCTGTTTTCTGAATTTGGCCAAAGATACAAAAGCCATACTGAGACAATTCACAAAAGCCAACAATGACATCATCCCATCTGAAATCCATCCAGCAAAACTTGGGAGTACCAGAGAGGAAATAAAATATACTACTCACTGATAAAATATTTATTAACTGTAGATAAATTAAAAGCATGCTTGAGGTAGTCTAGCAGGAAGTAGGGATGAGATCTAACTGTTCCTTTTTATTATCCTACCAGTTAAGCTCAAAATAGACATTCGTTGAATATCTGCTAATTGTTGGCTTTCTAAGATTCCAGTTTGGAAAAACACGAAAAGTCACAAAAAAGAATCACACCTAGAAAAGGCATTGTGAGACTAGGCTTTTAGAAAATTTATCAGCTCAACTATTGATATTATTATCAGCAATAATAACATGGACGATTGATGGGGGAAGGGGAAATCAAGAAAAAAATATTCTGACTTTGCATGGAACAAAGAAAGCATGCATAATTACAGTAATGTGTAAGATCCCTGGCTTGAGTGACCATGATGTGTGGGGTATGGGAAATTCCTGCAGTGAGGAAGAACAGGACTGGGAATATAGCTCCGTTGGTAGCGTACTTCCTAGCCTATTACAAGGCCTTGAGTTTTTGCCTCCAGCATCTCACCAAGCAGGTTGTGGTGGCACACACCTGCAATCCTGGAACTTGGGAGTGAAGACAGGAGTATCTTCATTTTTATGTGAGTTCAGAGTCAGTCTGGGCCTGTGAGCTATTGTTTTTTTTTTTTTTTTTTTTTTTTTTTTGTTTTTTTAAAAAAGGCGAGTAAAGATCCCACCTCCAGGATGGCTGGAGAGTAAAGGACCTGGCTATAGGATGGATCAGAGAGTAAGGACCTAAATCCAGGATGGATCAGAGAGTAAAGGTCCTGGCTTGAGGGTGGGTCAGAGAGTAAAGGACCTGGCTATAGGATGGCTGGAGAGTAAAGGACCCGCCTTCAGGATGCATGCAAGAGTAAAGGACCCAGCTCCAAGATGGATCTAAGAGCAAAGGATCTGGCTACAGTCCTGACTGCTGGAGATTGAGCTCAGGAGTCTGCAAGGTGGAAGGAAGAAGCAACTCCCACAAATTGTCCTCTGAGCTCAACACACACAGTACTGCACACGCATGCCTATACACACGTACACATGCTTACACACGTACACACAGAGAATAAAATGTAATTTAAAAAGAAATATACAAAAATTTAATAAAGAACAACAAATGCAAAAAAGTGACTTGCAACACATAATAAATGGATCTTAATTAACACCTGAAAACAAAACAAAACAGTAGTTAACAGTGCTCATGTGTCAGATGTTGTTCTAGGAGCCACACAATTCTCTCAACAACCCAATTGAGTATTAAAAAATATTCAACATTTATAACAGATGACACCGAATCAAAGGGTTAAGTAGCTTGCCAAAAATCACAGTTATTGACTCCACCTCATCAGTCAGTCAAATGTGAAGCGAGTGCTCAGCTGTTTGTCTATGTCCCTGGGAACAGGAGATGTACACTCTAATTACTGAGTTGTAATGAGTACACAAAATAATTAAGCAATGAACTATTAAATCATTTACAATTGAATGTACTGCCCACTCAGTAAGGAGGACTGCTCTTCAGCAAGGTGCCCAGGCTGGCAACCCAGAAATCATTACTGAGTTAAGCCCTTCCTTTCATGTTCCAGGGTAAATACTTTTGGTTTACTTTGAGGAAATCAGTCTCAGATCCAGCCATTTCTCAACACGTTTTATATTTCCACCCTAATCTAAGACATCGTTGACACCCCAGATTTTAGCCAAAGACTCCTAATTAGACTCCTCACTTCTACTCTTAATCAACTACAGATGATTCGCTTTAAACTAAAAAGACAAAATCCTGTCCCACATGTACTCAAAATTCTTTAGCATGTCCATCAGGGCCCCAAATGATGGAGTGTTACTGACCCTCTGCCTGCATCCCCTTCCTACCCACCCTCATGCTTCACTGAGCCTGCTCGTCCTTGTATGAGACAACCCTGTTCTACCTCAGAGCCTCTGTATTCTCTGCTTCCTTGCTTTCCTTATATGTCTGTTCAAGTAGCACATCATCCTTAGGACCCTTAGCTAGCACTCTTCAATGGTTTGAATGGAAAATGTCCCAGATAGGCTCATATATTTTAACATTAGATCCTTAGCTGGCAGCACTTTGGGGGGAAGGTTGTAGAGAGGAAGAGCCTTGCTGGAGAAAATAGGTCACTAGGACACCTATAATTGGGGAACTATAATTATAGCTCCAGGGGATCCGATATCCTCTTCCAACCCCATGAGACACCCACACATACATGGCAAACACACACACACACACACACACACACACACAAGCCTTTACAAACATTAAAAATAATAAACTCAAGTCTGACAAAAAAAAGCTAAAACAGGGTTTAAACATACAAAACACACATGGTATGACCCCAAATTTGAGAAATGAATGCAATAATTGATTTTAATCAGGACACTAAGGCTGCTATAGAGGCAAAAGCAAAACCACAACATTTATGGACATTTTCACAATTTTAGGTATGTGAGAATCTCTTACAGACTTCAAAATCACTATCACTGAAAAAGATGCCACAGCAAAAGTCCTATATAAAGCAAAGAAGCCCTGTGAAAAGGAGTCAGGATGCTACACAAAGCATGCACTCCAAGCATGAGCACATGAGGCCGTAGATGGTTTGAAAGAGATTATAAAACAAATTCATTCAAGGTGCTTTAAAGAGATCATGGAAAGTACAGCTATCACACAGCAATAATTGCAGAACATAAAACTGCAGAAGCCTAAAGAATATAAAAGAGCTCAAAAAGCAGCCATCAAAATGCCTACCAATGGAAAATACAATGCAGGAAACACTAAGAAATGAATTTGAATGGATAGAGACAAATCTAGGACTTATTTAGAAAAAATTAAGTATGAAATGGAAAAATTAGGGGTACTAAAATTAAAGCCTAGGTATAATACTTAGGAATAATAACAGCAGTGATTAAAGATAACAAATTTGGGTCTGGAGAGATGGCCTGTAAGAGCATCGACCGCTCTTACAGAGGACCTGGGTTCGATCCCCAGCACCCACATGGTGGCCGAGAACCGTCTGAAACTCCAATTCCAGGAGAATTCCAGTTCCAGGGGAATCCGTCACCCTCTTCTGACCTCTGCGGCATTGCACGACACGGGTGCACAAACTTGCATGCAGACAGTACATTCATACACATACAGAAATAAATAAAAATTAATAAAAAATTTTTTTAAAAAGATAACAAATTTGGAGTCTATGTATTCTTCAAGAGAAGTCTAGATGTTTATTAATATTAAACTATGGCTGGCACTCTCCCTCGGCTACAGGCTAGGGATCCCTGCCCTGGGCCCAGATTCAGACAACTGCAACAAGCCCTGGAGAGCTAGTAGACAGACCCCATGTGGTGGGGTGTTTCTGTGGGTCCAATCTCCCGGTGTGTTCGTGAGACTGACTTCCACTCAGTGGTGAAAGCCCCAAACTGTGCTGTGGGCAGATTTGCTACTCCCCAGCTTGGGAACACCTGGGCTCCTCCCTCGGCTTCATGTGTTGTGGGGCCCTGTGGGTTCAAACCTGCCAGACTGATATCTGTTTTGGGCTTCTGGAGGAGCTCTTGACTAGCTGAATGAGAATTAGCTGGCCCATCCTGTGCAAAATTAGAGAACCTGAAGCCTAGACCAACCAGCCTTTCATAACTAATAAGACAACAAAGGAACCTTAAGAAAACAAGTAGAGTCAGCATTCCAATTCAACAAAGAAACACTTGAGCTTCATATCAGTATCACTAACAACAAAAGAAATCCACATGCCAAAATCACAACAAACAAAGGATAACATGAAAAATCCAAATAATATGTCTCAATTAAATACTACCAAACCTATAGAAGAGTGCTATAATGAGGACCCCCTAGATGTAACCCAGGACACAGAATTTAAAAGAACTATTATGGACATGATCAAAGAATTCCAGGAATTTAAAGAACAGGCAAACAAATGAATCAAAGAAATAAGAGAAAATAGGGATAAACTAAAAGAAGATAATGATAAACTTCAGACTGAATTCACAAAAGAGAAAACTGAAGAAAACTCAGACTGAAATGAAAAAGGAAATGGACACTCAATAAGCCATCTGGAAAGGATGGGAGAAAGCCTCAGCAACAGAATGAATAAAGTAAAAAAATAGAAAAATCAAGACTGGCAGATAAAGTAGAAGAATTGGACTGCTCAAGGAAAGATTACAAAAAAAACCAACAGGAATGGAATGTTCAGGAAATGTGGGAAACTGTGAAAAGACCAAAACTACACATCATAGGTATAGAGGAAGAAGAAAAATTTCAGGATAATGGTATTGACCAGTTCTTCAACAGGATTGTAGAAGAAAATTTCCCCCAAATAAGGAAAGACACAAATAAAAGAATCATATAGAACACCAAATAGAAAGGACCAGAAAAGAAATTCCCCACAACATATCATAGTAAAAGCACCAGATGTTCAAAACAAGGAAAAAATATTGAAAGCTGCAAAAAGAAAAACCAGTCACATATAAAGGAAAACCCATCAGAATTACAGCTGACTTTTCTACACAAATGATGAAAGATAGAAGAGCTTGGACCAAAGTATTCTCAGTTTTAAATGACTATAATGCCAACCCAGAATACTTTACCCAATAAAAATGTGGATTAGAGTTAAAGGAGAAAAGAAAACATTTCATGTCATAAGTAGGGTGAAAACTTTCATGTCTAGAAAACTAGCCCTTCAGAGAATACTGGAAGCAATACAAAGAGAGAAAAAAAGGAAAATAGTTAATAAGGTATAATTGTGGAAATACAAACTTAGACCAAGAATGCAAACAGAAACTAAAATGATAGGAAGCAATATACATCTCTCAATAATAACTTTAAATATCAATGGACTAAACTCCCCAATTAAGAATGATAGTCTAGTAGAATGGATTAAGAAATAAAATCCATTCTTTTGTTATCTTCAAGAAACCCATCTCACCTTCAAGAATAGGTACTATTTTAAGGTGAAAAGGATAGAAAAAAGTATTCCAAGCAAATGGCACTAAGAAGCAAGCAGGAGATGCTATTCTAATATCAGACAAAATAAGACTTCAAACTAAAACTAGTCAGAGGGATGAAGAGGGTCACTTCATTCTTATCAAAGGAACAATTAATCAAGAAGGTATCACAATCATAAATATATATGCACCAAATTCTGGTGCACCAAAGTTCATAAACACAATTCTACAGGACATTAAAGAAGATTAATCCCAACACACTAGTAATAGGGGACTTCATTGAAGTCCCACTGTGTCCATTAGACAGGTCAACTGGACAAAGACTAAACAGAAAGACATCTGAATTGAACAATATGATACACCAAATGGACCTAATAGACATTAACTGAATATTCCACCCAAACACCAAAGAATAAACTTTCTATTCAGCACTCCATGGAACTATCTCCAAAACTGACCACATACGGGGGCATAGAACAAACCTCAACAAATAAAAAAATTGAAATAATTCCTTGTATTATATCAGATCACAATGCAATACAGCTAAATATTAACAGCAGAATAAGCTCTAGTAGCTACAGGAACTCATGGAGATTGAACAACACACTCCTGAACAATGAATGGGTCAAAGGAGAAATTAAGAAAGAATTTAAAATATTCCTGGAATTAAACAAAAATGACAATGCAACACAACAAAACCTTTGGGGCAGTCCTAAGAGGGAAATTTATAGCTCTAAGTGCCTACTTAAAAAAAAAAAAACGCAGAAAGAGCACAAGTAAATGACTTAATGTTGCAACTCAAAACACTTGAAAGAAAACAACAAGTAAACCCCAAACCCAACAGACTAGAAGAAATAACAAAAATCAGAGCAGAGATTAATGAAATAGAAACAAAGAAAACAATACAAAGAATCAATGAGTTCAAGAACTGATTCTTTGAAAGGATAAACAAGATAGACAGATCTTTAGCCCAGGTAATGAAAAGAAAGAAAGAGCAACTCCAAATCAACAAGATTAGAGATGAAAGATGTTGTCCCTCATTTTTGGATCCTAGCACCAAATCCCTATATATAAGGAACCAGGAAGGGAAAGGGGAGGGGGAACCTGAGACAGGAGGCTAGTAGGTGACAGGTGTTACCAAGGGAAGGGTGGATAAAATCAGAGTATCCAAATGGGAGGAGTTTGGAAGGGCTATAGAAGGAAAGGAGGCATGGGGGGAGTCCAAGAGAAGTGGGGCCATAGGAGACTGCCAGTATCAAGGGAGACATGGGAATACTTTAAATGGTGAAGACATGGAGAAGACAAGGAGGGAGGGCTAGACAGGTAAAGGGAGAGAGGAGAGATAAAAACACTGCTAGGGTTTAAAAATACCTGAGTGAATCATATCAGTTTAACAACCTATTGACAAACTACACACACAATACCTCTACATGAGTCCATATGCAAAATGAAGGTTACATATCAAGAAATAGTAACAGGCAGTAGAAAACGTCCATTGATTCATTGGCCAGGGTAGTCCAAGAGATTCCCCAAATTACACAGGCCATTGCCACAGCCCTTGATTGCCTCCCAGAATCTGAAGGTAAGACCCTATTGCTGAAGACAGGACATGCTTCGGAGACTGGAGCTTGAGCAATGGAGCTGGATCTAACCTGGAAGTCACCACCCCTGAAGGCTAGCTCTCATAGCTGTGGAGAGCACTATGTAAGCTACTAAGGGTGATCATCAATAGATGCTCCAACATCAGCCTCAAGACCACATATCCATGTCAATGACTAGCACAGCATACAATATCGGTGTAATAGTGGCACTTCTATCTTGGGAGAACTCGGTGGCTAACCAATTGGACCTAAAGCCCATTCAGTGGAAGGAAATTTATGTGTGGTATTATTAACATATCCAGCAAACATTTGGAGAGGTCATAGATCTTGTACAAATCAACAAGGGAGACACATCTCTAGGCTAAGGTAACATTTTACTAACTCCAAAAGAAGTATCCTTATATTTACAGAAAAATATCCCAGCCACCACTCAGAAAATAAACTTCTTTTGCTCCAGATGAGTATGGTACAGAGTCCTACAACTGGACACATACATTGTCTATGAATTGCTCATGCCTAGGTGACACATTTACAATGCAACCTCCACACACAAGACCCAAGCATCATTGAACAAGGACCCAAGAGGTCATTAACTACCTCTTAACCCTCATTAAGGAATCTCCTCCATGCAACAGGAGAGAAGGAGCCCAAAAGGGCCTAAATGGCCAAACTGTGAAGATTAGGAGTCTATAGAATGTGGTTCCATGGACAGGCTGCCTCCCACCCAGGGCTCAGGAAACATTGCAGGAGATGAGGCAGGAAGATTGTAATAGGCAGGGAGATGATGCAAGACCAAATGGAAATGAATCCTACGAGCTCCTGGGACCCAGTTCATATGAACCTACAGCATTGTTGTCAGCATGCACAAGACCTATGCAAGCTTAGCTAGACAAAAACCCAGCTCAGAACTGTAGAAATGGGTAGTAGATCCCAACCTGGGCTGAGGAAATATTGGCAGCAGATGGTGGTCAGGTGAGGAAGACCTGGCCTTCCTTAGAAAAGACTCCAGATAGGCTGAGTGGAGCTCAGGGGAGGAGCTGGCACTGAGGAGTGAGCTGGGAGTGTAATTTGGCACAATGGACTCTAGCAGGAATGACAGAGGTGTGAACTCCAGGGGTGGGGAGAAGGGGTGAGGGGGGGTGCCAAGGGAGAAGCAGAAATAATGGTGATTAAGACTTACTGAAAAATTATGTATGAAACACATAAAAATTTCAACAAAAATAAATAAAAATTGAAAAAAAGTTTAAACTATAACATGTCACACAAAAGATACTTCAAAAGCAGTATGATAAAAGACAAGGACATTTTGACTTTGAAAGAAGTTCTTTAAAAAAGAAGCAGTAAAGCATAGACCATAATAAAGCTAAGGGTAAAGATAAGCACATTAAAATGTTAAACGCTGACAAATGACATCACAAACAAGAAACACGTGACTAGATCAGGGGAAAATATTGTAACAAAAGATTAATACCAGAATATCTGAAGTATTTTGGCACACCAATAGGAGCCACTGATCCCCAAAGAAAAAAATGGACAATGGTTACAAACATGAAATTCACAGCAGAATAACATGTATGGCCAACAGATTGTGAAAGACAGGTTAAGAGAGAAACACACTGCAAGACAGGCTCTGGGATCCCTTGTGCTGGGCAAAGGTCAGAGAGAGCTTTGTCTCTTCCTCTTCAGAGATCAGCATGCATGGAAAAAAAATACTACCAGCTCCACAAAAAGGTTGTGTAGATAGTCCAGGAGGGATGCCCGACCAGTTCCCGGGTGACCCCGTCATTCCAGCACAGGGATTGGGCATGGGCATGAAAAGGTCTCAGTGGCCTCACCCTCAGCTACTAGCTGACCAAGACTGCAAGACCTTGCCCCACAGCCAGTCCACCTACAGAACCCCAAGATACAACTATTTATTTTAGGTTACTACTTTTTTAAATGGGTTGTTCTTTAAATTTAGATTGCTGCAGGTAAGGAAGAACAGGGGTGTTGGTTTTTTGAGATGCTGAGTCTGAGGCATCTACATGTTATGCAAGTGGGGACAGCTCATAGGCAGAAGATGGGCACATGGCGCAGGAGCCCTGGTGAGTCACCGTCATTCTCATGAATATAGTCAGCTGCTCTGGCCAAACAGGGCACCAGCTCCTGGAAATGCAGACCTGTGAGCACAGCCCTAGACCTATTGAACCTATGGTGTGTCAGGGAGGCAGGAGACAGACCGGAGCCATAATATGGTGCCAGTGGGCAGGGCCATGGTAGGGGTGTAGAGAACCAGGAATGAGGCATCCCAGTGCTTTAGAGGGAGAGCTGGTGCAGTGCTGTTTTTTTTTTTTTCTCCATGGGGCCCGGAGAGATGAGTCAGCTGCTCCTGCAGAGGACCCAGGTTCCATTCCCAGCACCCACGTGGCCACAAACAACAGCCTGAAACTCCAGTTTCAGGGATCTGATGCCTTCTTCTGGTAGCTGCAGGCTTTGCACAACAGGGGTATACTTATTATTTATTTATTTATTTATTTATTTATTTATTTATTTATTTATTTTTTGGTCTTTTTGAGACAGGGTCTCCCTGTAGCCCCAGCTGTCCTGGAACTGACTCTATAGACCAGGCTGGCCTTGAACTTACAAAGATCCGCCTGCCTCTGCCTCCCGAGTGCTAGGATTAAAGGCGTGCACCACCATACCTGGCTTCTTTTTTTTTTTTTTTTTTTTTTGGAACCAGGGTATATTTTTATAACACAGGGCAGGCAAAATACTCATACACACAATATAAAATTAAATTTTTTTTGTCTTTTTTTGGGACAGGATCTCCCCATAACCCCAGCTGGCCTGGAATTCACTCTGTAGACCAGGCTGGCCTTGAACTCAGAGATCTGCCTGCCTCTGCTTCCTGACTGCTAGGATTAAAGGCATGCACCATCATGCTCGGCTTAAAGACCGGTCTTAGCCACCATGTGTGGATGCTGGGAATCGAACCCAGGTCCTCTGCAAGAGCACATGGTACTCTTTTTTTTTTTTAATTTTTTTTTTTTATTTCATTTATTTCTGTATGTGTATGAATGTACTGTCTGCATGCAGGTCTGTGCACCCATGTCGTGCAATGCCGTGGAGGTCAGAAGAAGGTCTCAGATTCCCCTGGAGCTGGAGTTCTCCTGGAATTGGAGTCTCAGACGGTTCTCGGCCACCATGTGGGTGCTGGGGATCGAACCCGGGTCCTCTGTAAGAGCAGTCGGCGCTCTTAACCGCTAGGCCATCTCTCCAGCCCCCGAGCACATGGTACTCTTAACCGCTGAACCATCTCTCCAGCCCCATAAAATTAAATTTTAAAAGGAAATTCTTTATCCATAACATAATTGCCTCAAATTCTGGAGGAAGAAGTGTCAACCAAGGCACTTGCTAAGGGAATGAAGACTTGGACAATGGGGGCAGGGAGGAATATTTATCAGTTCTTGACTTGGAAGAAGAACTAGGCAAATTACATTGCCTTGGCTTGCCCCACTATGTAACTTATATATTAATTGCAGAAGGACACAAAAAAGACTGCCAATATTACTTCAAAAGTGATTAAAAGAAGAAAATAAATGAAAACAAAATGCAAAATACAACATGCAAATTCATTTATTCATTCATTTGGTGTTTTTCAAAAGTCACATTTCATTCTAAGCACACAGGCATGCATGCACACACAAAGGCTATTCTTTATACTGAAAAGAAGGAATGATCTCACCTTAGGTCCTCTGATTTTCTAACTAGCCTGTAAAGCACACTTGCTACACCTATCTTACAGATATCTATAAACTTGTGACAGGTGAGCACTTCTCCCAAGTTCACAGGTGAGGAAGCAGCAGGATTTTGACTGGAATTATTTCTGCCTCTTCCAGAACCACCCCTGCATTCCAGAAGGTTCTGTAGAGATGGGAAAATACAACATATGTCTCTGGGGCTTTGAAAATGCCCCTGAAAAACTGATGAAGCAGACAAAAAGGAGCTGGAGGGAGGTGTTGTGTTCCAAGGACCCTTTTGATGGTAAAAGCTTTGAGCTAGATTTTGTAGAAAGTGATAAATCTGTTGTTGGACAAGTAGGTCTGGTCAGGATTTACATGTCTAATAGCATCAGGACATTCTCATGTCCCTGCATCTAGGGGACTGTATATCATCCTTCTAATTTACTGGGTTCCACCTCCTATCATTAAAGTTCATGCCATTTGCAAAGACATCCTGGGTCTCAACTATACTCTGGTGCTGGAGATAGACCAGGGAGGAGGAAGAGCTTGTTGGTTCAGAGTGGGTGGAAAGGATCTTTCATTTTGTAGGTGCTTGTGCCTGGATTGGAGACCCTGTTCCACCTCCATGGAACAACTGGTGACATCTGGAGATTTGCTTTTTTACAGCTGGGGTTTAGGGAGCTACTGGAGCTACTGGTATCTAGAGATGAGGGACATCTTCAACATCCCTCAAACACACATGACAGTTTCCTGCAACAAAACCTCATTCCACCAAATGTAGGTAGTTGAGAAATTATTTAGGCTGAGAAAATTAACATACTGAGGGCAGGTTTTATCTCTGCAAAACTCATCCAAGTTTTACAGAGATAAAGAACACAGATGGCATGTGTGCTTGGTGTGGGGAAAGAGGGGAGATTTTTTTCCAAGGAATAGGCTCACCTGATTATAGGGGCTAGCAAGTTCCGAACTTACTTGCACTTTAGAAACAGCAGCCAAAGCTGATGTTTGACCCCCATAGCAGAGTCAATCTACAGGCAGAATTCCTTTCTGTTTGGGGGAAACTTGGGCTTTTTTTTTTTTTCTTAAAGCATTCTGCAGAATGAATGCATTTTGCTTTATTCAAAATCTCCCGCACTAAATGTTAATCATTTCTAAAAACTACCATTATAATAGAATCATTTAACTTGCCAAACCCTATGAGGCAGAGTTTATCCTTGTTTTAAAGATAAAAGAAGCATGGGTGCACAGCTGCATACTAGCGGTTAGTCAGTTTTGGACTCCCTCCTTGGGAGGGAGGAATGGTGCCAATTGTTCTGTGTTGTTTATCTCCTCTAACCTGGCTGCTGTAGGGACTGTGACTTTTATCAATTCATTTCATAGATCAACTGCTGAGGTCCAGGAAGGCCATGTAGATTTCCTGAAGTGAAGCAGTTTATGAGCAAAAGAATCAGGATTTAAAGTGAGGTAGTTTGGCTCCAGAGTCCACATCCTAACCTGTGGTCCTCACAGTGGACACTAGGACCAAGAGATCATGATTTGAATGATCTGAAAGGTCTGGTGGGTGTTTTTTTCAAAACCAAGATGATTTTACATACAGCTGAGCATGGGAACCAGTACCACAGGATCCTGCTCACCAGGAGACAAGGCCACTGCCGCGTGTGACCCCAATCTAACACTCCTGCCGGCCTTGCTAGTTAAAAGTTTTATTGGAGTACAGACTTTATGTGATCATTTCATGCAGTGTCAGGCTGCATCACTAGCAGCCTGTTAGAAATGCAGACTCTCCGGGGCACGTGTGTGACATGACATACATGTAGAGGTCAGAGGACAACCTGAAGGATTTAGTTCTATCCTTCCACCATGTGCGTCTTGGGAATTGAACTCGGCTCATCAATCTTGGTGGCAAGTGCCTTTACCTGCTGAGCCCTCTCACCAGCTTTTTGATCCCTCAACCATGATCCTGCTCAGTCCACACTGGTTTCTTCTTCATTAAATTGGGTCTTCCTTGTGAGTTCCTCCTCACAGTACCTGATTATGTGTCCTCAAAGCACTGTCCAAACATGTTACTAAACATCAATTGGAATGTTTTCTCTTTGCTGCCTGTCTCTCCACCAGACTAGAAGCCTCATGAGGTTGGAGTTTGAGTCTCAGGCATGCAAGATAGCTCTAAATGGTGGAAATCAGCTGGGTTTAATATTACATGCTTGTATCCCAACACTTGGGAAGTAGAGGCAGAAGGATTAAGAGTTCAAGGTGATCCTTGGCCACATAAGGAATTTGAAGTTAACCTGGGCTACATGAGATTCCATCTTAAACAAAGTAATAACAGGACTGGGGATATAGATAGCTTGGTGGCAAAGTACTTGTTGGGTAAACCGAAGGGCCTGAGTTCAGATCCCCAGAAGCCATGTAAAAGCCAGGCAGGCAGCACAGTCTAAAACCTCAGTACTACATGTGATTGAGGTGTTGGGGCAGGCAGGCTCCAGGGGCTCACTAATCAGTCAGCCTATATGGCCTAAGACAGTGGTGCATGCCTTTAATTCCATTACTCCGGAGGCAGAAGTAGACAGATCTCTGTGAGACTGATGGCAGCCTAGCCTGGTCTCCATAGTAATTTCCAGGCCAGTTGGGGCTACAGGGAGATCCTCAAAAGAAAAAAAAAATTGATGGAAGGGAATTGAGAAAAATATGAAAGTCAACCTCTGAGCCGAACGTGGTGGTGCATGCCTAGCACTTGGGAGGCAGAGGCAGGCAGATCTTTGTGAGTTCAAGGCCAGCCTGGTCTACAGAGTAAGTTCCAGGCTACCTGGGGCTATAGGGAAACCCTGTCTGGAAAAGATAAAAAAAAGTCAACCTCTGACTTCCACATGTGCACATGTGGGAAGGGGCACCCCAGACACTAATGCATATGTGCCTATACACACACACACACCACACACAAACACATACACATATCATACTGTGTATTGATAACAAGTAGAGAACAACAAAAAGAGGGAAAGTAATACATGAAATAACTTGGTGGGAAGGAACAAAAGCTATCAGACCAGGGAAGATAGAGCTCCAGAGGCCCGGAAGCTAGGTTAGATTGAATTTCCTGCCTTTGATATTCTAGGGTTAAATATTAGTATTCAATCACACAGAAATTTTAAAGTGCTTTGGTAAACCTCTGCAGAGCAAGGATCCAATATAACCAGTTGTTCATTAAATGAAATATCCATATACAGGAATTTAATTAGACAGGCAGAAGGCCAAGGATATGGTTGTTGCTTGAGAAACTTGCATTTCAGGCAGCTGCTCTGTTCCAGGAGAACAGAGGAAAGCCTTGATTGTGTTCTGTTCTTGTTTCCCTCTTAATCACAGCTTGCCTCACCTGGTTTTGTTCAAAATACCCTTTCTGGGGCCAGAACTATTTTGGCTGGCTAACTTCTGGTATGAAGATTAAGCTCCCAGCTGTCCCTGGCTGGAAGTCTGTAATGTCTTTCAAAACAGGACACAAGTCAGATGATTTAGGTCCCAGAATCACACTCACTCAGGGAGAACTAACATTGATGACCTTTCTGAGAAGAAGATAAGCTCCAGGAAGGAGAGAGGCCGAGGAGTTGCTTAGTTGCTGAAGAGCTTGCCATGCAAACATGAGGACCTGGGTTTGGATCCCAGCTCCACATTAAAACACACTGGGCTCAGTGGCCTGTGTGGATAATCCCAGCACTGGGGTTGTGGAGACAGGAGGGTCCCTGCAATGTTTGTGAGCAGCCAGTCTAGACAAACTGGTAAACTCCAAGTTTGAGACCCCAGCTCAAAAAATAAGGTGGAGAGTGTTTAAGGAAGACACTCAGATGTTGACCCCTGGTCTACACGCATGCACACATACACCATACACACAGCACATCCAGTCCATACACCCATACACAAACACACACACACACAAACACACACACACACACACACACATGCACGCACGCACGCACACACACACGAGTAAAAACATATCTTAGACTCAAGTAGCCTAACAAGTGTCAGGTGGGATAATTCTGTTTCCATTTGCAGGTCGTTGGCAAAACAGACTAGTTTTGCGTTGGGAATATTCAAAGCACAAGGCTGATAAGGCTCTATGTGCAGACCCAGCGGTCTCTGGTCTCATGGCAGGACCCTTCCTCCTACCCTCCATCTCAGCCTTTCAGGCCTCCTTGCTCCCTGAGCATGCCAGTGTGCCTGGAAACATCCTTGCCCACCCACTCCCACCCCCTACCCCCGCCATTGTCTCATTTGCTTGGAGACACTGATGTCTGCTCAAATGTCACTTTTCCAGAGAGGTCCTTCCTGCCCATCTAAAATAATCTTCCTGCCCTACATAGTCAGTGATCAGCCCCTTATTTAACCATTTAATAACTAAGGACATATTTAATACAAGTTGGGAGTTAATTGCTGAGCTCTCTGTTATTTGTTTCCTACCTGGAAGTGCTACTTCATCTATCTTGCTTTCCATCATCAGTAATACACTTTGTACATAAAAGGGCACTTAATAAATATGTATTGAATTATTATATACTCTGACAACATAAGTCCCAACATAATAGCAATTGCTTATCTCAGAGAGGTCAGAAAAGGCTTGCTTGGAGGAGTATGTAATGATGAAGGGATGCTAAGAGTTCATCAAGCCAAGGAGGAGTGTAGTGCTCCAGGAGGGGACCTAGCTCATACGAGGTGTTGAGGCGGGCAGGAGAATAGTGTGGTCAAGAAAGACAGGCTGGGTGTGGTGGGACGCACCTGTAATCCCAGCACTTGGGAGACAGAGGCAGGCAGATCTCTGTGAGTTCAAGGTCAGCCTGGTCTGCATAGTGAGTTCCAGGACAGGTGGGGCTACAGGGAGACCCTGTCTCAAAAAGACCAAAATAAATAAATAAATAAATAAATAAATAAATAAAAACTGCAGAGATGACTCAGTTGGTAAAGTACTTTCTATATATGCACAACAACCTGAGTTCAATACCCAGGAACTACCTACATTAAGATAATAATAATAGCAAAAATAATAAATTAATAAAATAAAAAGCTAGGTGTGCTGCTGAGCACTCGCGATCTTCCCTGGATTTGCTGGTCAGCCAACCTAGCCTCCTTTACACCAGCATGCATGTGTACACATACACACAAGGAAATCAAAGGACCCCCTGTACGAGCAGAACATAGCAAGGTACATGCTACTGAATGATGCTGATAAAGCAGGAAGTGGCCAGGCCACTTGTGGGTGCACAGGGCCCATTCATAATTTATATCTAATCCTAGATCACAAAAAGATTTTGGCTGGGGGTGGGTGGGAAAGAATCAATCATTTTTACTTACAAAATATACTTGAGAAGATTTGTTAGGTCCCTTCTTTAAGTCAAACAATAAAATGAGAAAACTTCTGTAAGCATTAATGAGGCTTTTATTTTCCAGTGCTGGGGATGAAACCCAGGCCCTCAGACACACCAGGCAGGTGCTCTACTACTGAGTCATATGCCAGGCCCCAAGCTACTGAGTTTCATGGCTTCTCACTCATATTTTTGTTTACAAACTTTATGTTCAAGCAGAGTTCATCTTTTTCTCCTTCCCACTTCTAAAAAAATTACTGACTGAAAATCTTCCTTTCCCATGAAAAAAATAGCTTCGGAACTACCACTCTGGCCATGTAGGAATGTGCGTGAAGTGTCAGCATGAAGCTTGGAGGCCTTTGAGGCGTGTATTTCCCACTGTTTCCTACAGGACAGATCAAGACTTGGGTTTTATTGCATACTGAATTGCAACGTCTCCACTGACCAGCTGTGATCTTAAAATCTGCTGACCCTTGAAACCCCAGGCATTCATTTTCAGGTGTGATACAATGCTGGTTCGTAAAGTGCTGGGCAGGTGCTGAGCTCACTGACAGAGAACCGTTGTGAAGACCTTTGTGGAGACCCCATCTCCATCTCCTCCCCGTCTCTCTCACCGAAGCTCTACATTGCAGCAAACTTTCTTTCTAGTGGGGACTTCAGCAGAAACAGGGTGAGGTGGCACACCCCTCTGCACACCCCTCTGACCGCTTGCTGCTCTTGCTGCTCCTAGAATGATTGCAGAGTGTCCACTGCAATTTCCTTCATAAAAGACAAAAAAAAAAAAAAAAAGAATGGCCAGAGGCTGAGAAGATGGCTCAGTGGATAAAACATTGGCCTTGTAAACAGGATTGAAGTTTGAATCTCCACTAATCATTAAAAGCTGATCAGGCTAGAGCCTGTTTGTAAACTTAGCACTCAGGAAGCAAAGACAGGAATAATCCCTGAGTGAAACTGGCTAGCTAAGACCAGCCAAGTAGGTGACTTAGGGTTCAGGAAGACACCCCGCCTCAATAAATGAAGTGGACAGCAACTGAGGCAGCCACTTCATATCAATTTCAGGCTTCCACATGAATGCACATACATGCATGTGCACCCATATATAACACGTGATCACATAGATTTAAGCACATCAACATCCATATGCATATCACACACATATATGCAAAAAATAAAGAGGAAAATGGGAAGGCCTACTGGAGTACCAAGGAACTAAACAGATAAATGAGGACCTTGGGGAGAGGAAGGGCATTTATTTAAAGTATTCTGCACTGAAGAATAAGCGTTTGAGGATTTATCTAGTCAGGTCTATCTGAGAAACTGGGGTAAGTCCCTAACATAAATATTAACCATAAATTTGCCTAAATTTTTAATGGTAACTGTTCATTACAAGTGACCATGTGTGCTGTAATTATTGGGATATATGGGAACAAGAGATATTTACAAAGTTTGAGTTTCTGGAGTAGGGAAGGGCACCCTTGGCCTTGCAAGCATGAAAACAGCCTTGTTATATATAGATCAGAAGGTAAGTGTGCCAAAGAGGTAACTGGCCAAATAACACCTAATAGTCCTTAAAGGTTGACAGCTCCCTGAAGGGACATTATCTCAATTTCCACCTCAATTATGTACTTAGCTGGCTGCCCACTATACAGATCTGAGAAGTTCTTTACTTTCCTCACCAGCTATCACAAGCCTGTGAATTCACTTAGTTAAATCACCTGCAAATGTGGCTAGCAGTGTAGAAGCACTAGGATGACAGTTCCCTGGAGGCCCAACAATTAGATGCTTAATGGTGTGGGCTCAGGATGATGACAGTAATCAGGGAGAAGCAGGAAAGCCAAGCAGCAATCTCCCAGGAGGGAGTAGTTATTGAGGAGAAACTGGATTCGTGGCCCTAATCCAGGGAATGCAGGTGTTGAAGGCTAGGAAGAAGGATCATTTGGAGGAAACCATGGAAGGGTTATGGCAGCCCTTAGTATTTCCAAAAGCACAGCCCACACTGCTTGAAAAGACATTCAAAAAGCGAGATCTTTTAGCTAAATAACCAATGCCTTTCTTTCCTCTGGCTTCACCCAAAGCTACTATATCAAAACACACCTTCAACTCACACCTCCTGGAACATGGCATGGGGTAACTGAAGCCTCATCCTATCTTGCTGAATTCAAAGTAACTATTATTTACTAAGCACCAACTACATGCTAGGAACCCAACATCCCTGATTTCAGCAAATCTTCTCAATCTTCCTAGCTACTGCATTTCCATCATTGATGAGAAAAGTAAAATTCAAAGAGTTTCTATGAGTTGCTTGTGGTTACCAAGTGGTAAAAAAACTAACCTCATGGGGCTGGAGAGATGGCTCAACAGTGAAGAGCACTGGCTGCTCTTGCAGAGGACCAGGGTTCAATTCACAGCCCCCACATGGCAGCTAATAACCCTCTGTAACTCCAGTTCCAGGGAATCCAATGTCTTCTTCTGACCTTTGCAGGCATTGCACACAATACAGGTGCACTTACACACATGCAGTCAATGCATTCATACACATAAAATAAAAATAGCAAATAAAATATTTTTTAAAAAGCTGACTTCATCCCAGTTTCTCATCCATGCACATTAACTGAATGGTCTACTAAGTAAGCAGCAGGAAAGATGGCCTAGAGAACACAAAAGACAAAGAAATCAGTTTATGGGAGAGGAAGCCCTGGACTGTGGGGACCCAGCCCTGGGTAAACTTTCCCCATAGAAGGAGTCCAGTAATCCTTTTCCTAGAAAGGACATAGGGAGACAAAAATAGTTAGCCAGGCTTGGAGTCTAGAGAATGCTGTTTTAGGCAGGGGAAGTTCTATATGCAAATGAGAGGAGGTGTAGAGAGCAAGGTGTCCCTAGAGACCAGGAGGAATGGGGGTGGTGGCAAAGAACCAGACAGAGATAGACAGGGAGGGGTGGGGGGCTGGATACAAGTTGGGTGGTAGGAGTTTTCAACCAGGATAAGGATTTTGGATTTTAGCCAAAGCCACTGGAACATTTTAAGCAGAGAAAAGTATAAGGAGATGGTTTTATGAAGATTGCTTGGATAGAAATAAGGAGACTGCAGAAAGAGGAGTGAGTAGAGCTAGGGAGATAGCTGGGAAGCAGAGCTATGTGAGGAAAAGAGAGATGGTGTTGGAAACTAGGACTGGGTATATAAGGGAAGCAGAGGGTTTTGCAGAGATCATTGATAGGAGGTGGAGCTGATTAGATGGGATTGTTCATGAAGTCTAGGGAGAAGGATTCATTTCCAGGCTACTTCCAGGCTTTCTGATGAGGCCACTGGATCATGCCATTCACAGGAAGAGGGGAAGAGGATGGAATACTGTTTGGGGCTTGTTGGGTTTCTAGTGTGTAATGTTCAAATTCCTTGTGGGCAGTTAGATATCTGTGTCTGGGGTGCTCAGGAAAAATCTGGCCAGAGGATGAAGACGAGGAAGCCAGCTGAGCAAATGGTACCCAAACCTGTGGGGGCAACCGAGAATGTGGAGAGTCCAGCTGCATCTTCGTCAGCATGTCTGAACCATTCCTGAGGCCAGCAGAATGTGTTCTTGTACTGTTTCTCTAATTATGGGGCTGCAGCAAGCCCTCCCTGCTCTGAGGTCACACTGAGTCCTCACTGTCCCCCTCCATATCCCATGACTTGGTTTCCAAGGGGCTGATGGGAATTTAGAAGCAGGTCAGGACCAAGAAACTAACAGACCCAGACATAAGTGAAATAGCTTTAGCCACACACAGAATTCTGTTCTCTAGTGTGTTGTTAGCTATCCATGTGGATACTCTGAAAGAACAGCCAGAACTCTTAACAGCTGAGCCATCTCTTCAGTCCCAAGAAACCCATTCTTAATTTAATAGCTGTTAATTGAATTCTTCCCTCTACCAGGTGCACTGAAATAGTGGCAAGGGTTCCCTCAAAAACAGCCCTGGACAAGAATTCATGTAACTAGGTATTCTCGTTTGCTGACCAAAGCAGCTTAGGGGAAGGAGGAGTTTACTTGGCTTACACTTCCAGGTCATGGTTCATCACTGAGGGAAATCAGGGCAGAAACTAAAGCAGAAACCATAGAAGAACACTTCCTGCTGGCTCACTCACTGGCCTATCTTCAGCTAGCTTTCATATACAGCCTAGACCCACCAGCTTAGGGATGGTGCCACCCACGGGATTAATCATTAATCAAGACAATCTCTTTCATGAACCAATCTGATCAAGGCATTTATTCAATTGTGGTTTTTTCTTCTCAAGCGACTCCAGATTATATCAAGTTGACAATAAAAACTAAGCTGGACCCAAGGCTATTTGGGAGATGAATACTGGAAAGTGGGAAAGGGAGAGAGAGGAGGAAGGAAGCCAATGTTAATTAGCAGGGAAGCTACCATTATGGCACCTGGAGCACAGTTCCACTGGCACCTCGGAAGAATGGGTAGATCAGACCCCAAGAGTTGTTCAAGATGAGTACTTTAACTCACCAACTTTGATGTTAGTAGGTAAATCATTATTACCACCAGGGACATCAACTCCCAAACCTGCTGGCTTGCCCCATATGAGTCAGAGAGGCACCCAAGGCTGAGAAAGTTCCTAGGCAGAACCACCGTATAACAAGGAAGAAGCTTAGAGCCTGCACTGCAAGTGAACACAGAGAACATGGCCAAAGCTCTGAGCTTATCTGACAGGTTGCAGGACAGGCCTGACCCCTGAGGGCCATCTTCTGAGAATTCTATATCACAACTGCCCCAGAGAACATGTAGACATATGTGCATTACAGGCTCAACTCTATCTGCTGGTGTAGGCAGAAGCACTAAAAGATGATATATGGACCATTTGATGCTCTTCACTATTCCCCACCACCACTGAACTATAATAGCCAAATATGACGATGACTTGCTTATGATCTTCAAAGTTCAGTTATATTTGGACTCATATAATGGAGACTTTGGGTCAGAACTTCTTGCCAAACATTAATCAAGTTGTTTTTAAGGACTCAATAAGTGATTAGCTTATGGTTTTTTAAGCCAACACAAATGCCTTTGTCAACTAACTATGACAAAACTCTTTACCCCTCTAAGGGGCATTTCAGCACACGTTAGACTCAAAGCAATGTTCAGATTCTTAACTGCAAATGGTTAAAGAGTAGTTAAATGTACATTTAACACTTCTTGATCTCAGGAGAATTTTGAGGTTCACATTCATTAAAAAATTCATTTTTTCTCTATTTTTCTTCTCTCTTCTAATACTTGGATTTAATCCTTTTTTACCATGCCAAGTTTAAATCAGAAAATTTCTGTAGACTTGTTACTTGGAACCATAAAAAGTACTTAGTCCTTAGTGTAATCTCAGCCAATCAAGATACCTCAAAACACTGAAACTGAGAGTCCATAAAGATAGGTTAGCTGTTTCTTACATTTAGCAAGACTGACCTGCCGACTTGGCTTCCCTCCTTTAACCTGCCTCAGATTTTGCATGTGGTAGGCTTTTCCCTGAGATTTTGCAGCTTATGAATTTTAAAGTGATATGAAAATTTGAACATTATTGGATTTTCTAAAAGCATCTGCCTCAGTTTTCAATAAGACACATATTCTAGCCAGAGTTTTGATATCTTAACCGTCATTAATTTATCAAATATTTATTAAGTACCTACTAAGTGCCAGGTACTATGGGAAACATTAGGCATAAGAAAAGCACACAAGTTATTTTCCTTTGGCACATGGTTCCTTTTGGCCAAACATTATCCATTTCTGCTCTTGAGCATCTCTTCCAATTCTGCATGCCATGGCTATGTGATCACTCTAAGACCAGAGTTGGAAAGAGGGTGAGAAAGCAGGAGAAGGCCTGGGACAAAGGCTATTATTTCTTCATTTGAGTGTGTCTTTTAAGTTAGTCATTGTGTAGTAAAGAACCCATTACCCCTTTTCAAATCCCCACTCCCTTTCCCTTGAAAAGCTTAGGGTTGCTATGGAAGACTTCTTTAAGGTTTAGAAAATGTAGATATCATGATTTTTTTTAATGTGCTCTGACATTTTGCACATCACTGAATTTTCTGAATACAGCTGGTAGACTTAAGAAACATGGCTTCTAGCCAGGCGTGGTGGTGCATGCCTTTTTAAAATTTTATTTATTTTTGTATGTGTATGAATGTTCATACATGTCTGCACCCGTGTCCTGCAATGCCGCAGAGGTCAGAAGAGGGTCTCGGATTCCCCTGGAACTGGAGTTCTCCTGGAACTGGAGTTACAGACGGTTCTCAGCCACCATGTGGGTGCTGGGGATCAAACCTGGGTCCTCTGCAAGAGCAGTCAGTGCTCTTAACCAATAGGCTATCTCTCCAGCCTGCCTTTAATCCCAGCACTCAGGAGGCACAGGCAGGCAGATCTCTGTGAGTTCAAGGCCAGCTTGGTTTACAGAGTGAGTTCCAGGACAGCTGGGTCTACAGGGAGTCTGTCTTGAAAAGACCAAAAAAAAAAAAAAAAAAGAAACCTGACTTCTGACAGAACCGTGATCCATAGATACTTTTTTAAGTGTACTTTTTAAAGCCACCTACCTGTGGGAACAGGTTCACTTCTCTGGGGGAAACTTACCTCAAGCTGTAAGCTTAAGAAATGAAGAAATATATAATAATCTTAGCATAGACACCTCCCCGCCCCATAGCGCCTCTTCCAGGGTAGTGGCCTGAGGGATAGGGGCCTGTTCTTAAATGATCTCTACAAATTGGAACCTTGCCAGGGGAAGAGTGAGATTACCTTTGCTAAGTGTCTGTTCATAGTACATTATACTCCATGGAAACAAGCTCTTTCGTCCGGGTCAGAACAGTGAATAAAATCAGGTTCAGCTGGAGAGATGGCCTAGCGGTTAAAAGCGCCGACCGCTCTTGCAGAGGACCCGGGTTCGATCCCCAGCACCCACATGGCTGCCGAGAACCGTCTGAAACTCCAATTCTAGGAGAACTCCAGTTCCAGGGGAATCCGACACCCTCTTCTGACCTCCGCGGCTTTGCACGACACGGGTGCACAAACCTGCATGCAGACAGTACATTCATACACATATAGAAAATAAATTTTAAAAAAAATTAAAAAAAAAAAAACAAAAAAAATCAGGTTCAGCATTAACTGAGCTCTGGAAAACAGTTCTGTTTGCTGAGTGCTTCACCACCACCCTGGCTATCACCTTCGTCCTGCCCTGCCAATTGTCTGGCATTTACCAAGGGCCTACTACTAGCTGCACACATTCCCGTATGGCTGCTGGGCACCGCTGCATCCAGACAGGTGAGGACAGAAAGGCTGGGCGAGGTCAAGTGGGCCTGCCAAGCACATCTGTCACAGGAAACTGCGCCTCTTGGAGAGCAAAAGGAAGCTGCTTCCTACTTTAACAATAAAAATCATGACTGAAAAGGTCAGGAAGGGAGAAAAAAGGTAGTTTGACGGGGTGATCTGGCTCCTGCCAGCAACCTGCCAACCTGAGTTTATCCAGGAACCTCGTGGTAGAAGGACAGAACCAACTTCAGAAAGTTGGCTTCTGACTTCCACCGGCAGGCTGTGGTGTGCGTATGCACCCACCCACACAAGCACACAAGATAATGAAAATGTAATAAAAAATTTAACAATACTTTGGCCAATGATTAATCATTAAGGAAAAGTCGCATTTGTGTCACATATGGACGAATATGAAGCTGGGAAACCTAGTCTTTCACTCTGTAGGATGAGTGTCCCTCGATTTCAAATGCATCTTTACCATCTTGGGCTTTATTTATTTATCTGGAAATATAGTGAATTCATGTTTAGTTTTTGAGAAACTCCAGGAGCAGGCACATTTACTGAGGGCTCTGCTCGGTTGTTTTAATGCTGTTTATTAGTGGGACCATGTAACATACTGTGTATATGAATGAAGAGAAAATGCTCCAATTCTAGTTATAGGTCTTGTAGCCTGGTCCTTATTTGGTGACTTAATTAGCTCCTGTGGGCATGGCCTATGTAAATAAATAAATAAATAAATAAATATTCCATATTTTAATAAACCAAATATTAAAAGTTTTGGAAGTTTAGACTTTCTGAAAGGAATGAAAAAATTAAACTGTATTTTATGTTTCATAACAATATTCTTATAGAATTTTTTTCAAATTCAAAAGGATTGCTCCTAAAACAAACCCTAATTGAGTGCTTAACAAAAAAAACTATGAATATCAATAAGATTTGGTTTCACATGACACAGCATTTAAGCATACTAAAATTTTTTTAATTTTATTTATTTGTGTATGTGTATGAATATACTATCTGCATGTAGGTTTGTGCACCCATGTTGTGCAATGCCACAGAGGTCAGAAGAGGGTCTCGGATTCCCCTGGAACTGGAGTTCTCCTGCAATTGGAGTTACAGATGGTTCTCAGCCACCATGTGGGTGCTGGGGATCAAACCCGGGTGTTCTGCAAGAGCAGTCGGTGCTCTTAACCACTAGGCTATCTCTCCAGCCCTAAGTGTACTAAACTTTTAAGTAGAAGGAATTCCCTCATCAGCTCCTCTGCATTATTTAAAAAATTATTTAGTGTGGGCTGGAGCGATGGCCTAGCGGTTAAGAGCGCCGACCGCTCTTGCAGAGGACCCGGGTTCGATCCCCAGCACCCACATGGCGGCCGAGAGCCGTCTGAAACTCCAATTCCAGGAGAACTCCAGTTCCAGGGGAGTCCGACGCCCTCTTCTGACCTCCGCGGCATTGCACGTCACGGGTGCACAGACTTGCATGCAAACAATACATTCATACACATACGGAAATAAATAAAAAAAAAAAATTAAAAAAAAAATTATTTAGTGTATGTGTGTGTGCACCTGTGTGTGCATGCATGTACCACAGCACACATATGAAGGCCAGAGAACAACTTGAGGGAATTTTCTCCTTCCACCATGTGGGTTCAGGGAATAGAACTCAGGACTTCAGGCTTGGCAGCAGGCACCTTTACTCACTGAACCATATTACTGACCCCTCCTGTGCATTTTTAATCTTAGGAAGTGACACAACCATGGAAGGGTTTCCTAAGAATGAAAACATTTAAGATTCCATATTTTAGATCATTATCTTAAGTTTCAGAATTTCTGTGAACATGATTGCCTCTGTTAAGATATTAAACCATAAGTTTAATATCTTAGGATCCCCTGCACCCATGTAAAAGCCCAGCTTGGTGTTGGGCCCATCTGTAACTCCAGCACTGGGAAGCCGAAACAGGAGGATCCCAGGCAGCTCTGACCTGTCTAGCTGCAACAGAGAGCTCCAGGTTAAAGGAGAGACTTTGTCTTAAAAACAATAAGGTAGAGGGGCTGGAGAGATAGCTCAGCAGTTGAAAGCACTGGCTGCACTTGTAGAGGACTGGCGTTCAGTTCCCAGCCACCATAGGATGTGTAACGACCATCTGTAACTCCAGTTCCAGGTGACATGATGCCCTCTTCTGGCCTCTGAAAGGATTGCATGCATGTGATGCACTTACATACATATAAGCAAAACACTCATATACTTAAAATAAATTAAAAAAATTGTTTTTTCCAAAAAATAAGATGGAAAGTGATACAAAATACCAGATGTCACCTCTCCCTACCCACACATGCACATACACATAATATTTTAATGCCTCGATTTTTGAAAAAAAAAACAACAATAAAAAAGTAGCCCGAGTTGACTTGTGAGATTGTTGGCTACTCTCTTGATCAGAAACCCACAAAGTTATGCAAATCAAGAGGTTCGAATCTTTCTGTTCATTGTAAGGACAGCCATGAAACTACCCAGGTCAACAAGGATATATGTATCTGAAAAGCCAGCAATTATCAGCAACATGTCACTTTGAAGAAACCAGGTGTGTCATCCTGGTGGTACAACGGTGGAGCTGGTAAGTGTGGCCAGGCCAGACAGTGGGGCTGGACTCAGGGTCACTGGTCCAAAGAGTGCTGAGTGTTTTCCTGCACTTGCTCAAAATTGCAGACACCAGCAGAGAACTTAAGGAGCTGGATATGAATTCCCTGGTCACACAGTGTCTCTGGGTGAACAAAGCACCTAAGATACTCTGCCACTGTCACAGAGCTCCTAGTGGAGCCAAGCCATGGCACATGGAGGTGAGTAAAGAAGAACATTGTTCCTAAGCCAGAGAGGAAGTCCACAGAACAAAAAGATATCCCAGAAGAAACTGAGAAAGCAAAAAACTTATGGTTGGGAATAAATTCAGCATTAAATAACTGCACATGAAAGTAAAACAAAAACAAACTAAAAACAGTGTTCATCAAGTAGGTGATGAGCTTGACTGTTGTATGCTGTGGCAACAGAAACTCTTAGGAAAAATGTTTCTAATGTCTAGTTTCTAATATTGTTTTTTCACCATGTCTGCTGTTCTTCAACATGTCCACCTTTCTCCCTATCAACTCCCCTGGTTTACAGAAGTCTTCTTTAAGCATCCACATAATCCAGACTTCTGAAAGAAGCAAGGAGAAATCCTTAACAGATACAGAATAAAGAAATAGCCAAGCCTTTCAGCACCGTCTCCTCCCACGGTCAGAATTACTTACAGGCTGATTCTAAGCCAGGCAATCTGTGTTCCACATATAGCAGACGTTCACTGGGAACTTGTTTGAAAAAAGATGCACTTTCCTGCTTGCTTCCATCCCCTCCATCAACAATAAACACTCAACCTTGTCTTCAATCGACTTGTGTGAAGTGGAGGAGCAAAGGTTAGAAGCTGGGTTCCTGAGGTTTGGAACTGGCTTTCCTGGCTAAGTGGCCCTGTGTGCCTGCCATGCTCCAGGCATGGGGATCTTGTTGGGTGAGACAGCACTCACCCCTGGAGACACCAGGGTGTGTGGTGGGGAACTCCCAGCCCAAAGCAACAGTAACTACAGAGTAAGCCGATTGGTCTCCAATAGCCTGAAGACGCCCAGACTACAGAGCTCGCTCTGCCCAATAAGGATGAAAACCGACCTCAAAAGGAGACTTTGAGCCACTTCTTTCCCTCCACTGTACTCTTCCCTGGTGCCTCTAATCTGGGTGATGCCCTGCCTCCCACTACTGAGTGGTAAACTTTCCTGCTCTTGCTGTCCCGAAGTACATCGGTTCCTGGACTTACCTTGAGGAAACTTCCAAGCGACCCCAGCCCTGCGCTTTCTGGATCCGTTTGAAAGAGCACGCGCTTAGCTGGGGGCCAGAGCGCAAGGTCCCCAGCGCAGCTCGGATTGCTAGGAGCAGGGCTGGTAAGCTGGGGAACATGGAAGGGACACACAGCGGTGGCAGGACAGCCTCTGGCCTCGAGGCAGCAGCTCCCACACCCCTCGGGCTCCGCAAACAAATGCTGCTCTCCCCGCCTCTGCCCAGCGCATATCCTGCCTAGGGGAGGTGACAGAAGTGGGGAGGGGATTTGGGGGAGCTGGCACTGCCTCATGGGCTTCTCTCTTAAGTGGACCGCCCCCTTCCCTCCCCTCCTCCTGCTGCAGACCCTTGTGGGAGGGGGGAGCTGAGGGCGGAGAAGTTGGGGCGTGCTTGGGGCTTGCCTCCTCTCTTACAGACAGGCAGGGCGTGGGGATCTAGGCACGCCAGTGCTCCTGTGGTTAAGGGCCGTCACCTGGAGCCTTTGCCCATGTTGTGGAGACTTCTTGTAGAAGGCAGGGGTCCCAAGTAGCTCAACGGGCTGTCAGTGGCGGGAATTCCTCTCTCCTGCCTGGAGATCAAACTGCCAGGTGCCCTTCACTCCTGATTGAATTCTTTGGACTATACACTCTCTTTTTGTTCAGCCATCCACCCGAGTGTCCGACAGGGATTGGAGCACCTGCTATGCACTAAGACTAGGTGCCTAGGATGCAAAACCGTTTAAGGTGGGATCTCAGCTCTGGCTGTGGAGAAAAACTTTGAAGTAGAAAAAGAGCAGCAGTTGCTGGGTAGGGAATCCAAAAAAGGAAATCCTGGCTTAACCTTGGACCCTCAGGAGAGAAGTGGAAGCCCCTGATGAATTCCAAAGATTAAGCTAGGCGAGAAAGCAAGAAAAAGCCAATGCCAAGCTCATGGAACCTCGGCTGGGAAGAACAAAATTGACCAGGATCCTACCTCAGGGGAGCCAGAAGTTTGATTTTCAAAGTTTAATATTTGTGGTCATCTTACGTGAAGAAAAATGTAAAGAGAGATAAAACTTGTATGCGGTAGAAGTAGATTGAAATGGAGACAGTCTAACACTGTCCTGTATTCACCTGTTAGTCTGTACATTGCAGTGTCAGCTTCTCAGATGGCTGAGTTCAAAATAGATGTGGTTTGCCAAGAGGCAAGTCTCTATGAGGGCATCTGGCAGTTACAGCTTTGTCTACATCCTCAACCTCAGCTTCCTTCTTTTTTAAAAAATACATTTATTTGTGCGTGTCCCACGGGCTCAGTGCGTGCATCACTGTGCACTTGTGGAGGTCAGAAGACAACTTTTAGGAGTTGATTGTCTCCTCCTACCATGTGGGTCCTGAGAAATCAAATTCAAGTCATCAGGCTTGGCAGCAAGTGCCTTAATCCAGCAAGCTGGTAGTCCCTCCATTCCTTTCTTAATGGATGTAAAGACATATTCCAATGTCCCTGACTGTGTTGGTGGATCATATGGGAATTTTATGGTATAAATTTTTGGAAACCTCACATTTCCCACGCGGCTGCTTCTTTAAACATTCCTACTAGGGTTTTGATTCCTTCATCTCCTTGCCCAGCATTGTTGTCTCACCTCTTAATGATAGTCATCTGAGTAGGTGTGGTCTAGGTTGGCCATTCTCTGATGGTGCTGAGAAAGTTTTCACAGGCTATTTGGAAACTTGCCTATTTTAATTGGGTTATTTTTTCAATTGCCAAGCTCTAAGTGCTTTCTACATACTCAATGATCCCTTAAATTAATGGTATACAAAGATTTTCTCCCAAACTATGGGCTATCTTTATATGAGTATCCTTTGAAGAACAAGTTTGAAATCTGATGAGGTCTAATTTATCTATTTTTTCTTTTTCATTCATCCCTTTTTTTTATAAGTGAAAATTATTTGACAGTCCTTTGTCAAATCTAGGTCATGAACACTTTACATCTATCTATCTATCTGTTTATATCTATATATATGATAGTAATAAACAGATAGATTGATAGATGTAAAGTGTTCATGACCTAGATGATCTATATATATATATATATGATAGTATATACAATAAGCTTAAATGATAAGGCCAAATTTGGTGGCACATGCCTGTGATCCTGGCATGTGGGAGGTAGAGGCAGGAGGATCAAGATTTCAAGCTCATACTCAGCTACATAGCAAGTTTGAAATCAGCCCTAGGGTACAGGAGACCCTGTCTCAAAAATAATAATAATATATTTAAAACAAATATTTTATTGGGTTATTAGGACCAGTTTGTGTGTTGAATATCTACTACGTAGACACTAGATACCAGAATCCATTGTGATAAACACTAAACTCAATCAGCCATAGTTTCTGCCTTTAGGACCTTGGGACCAGTGTTGGGATAGATCAGACCAATGTGATAAAGGACTATGTGAAGTTCACATTGTTGGAGAAGACCCAGAAGTAAGATGGTGCTCAAGACAGACATTGGGCCTGGAGTTGGATGAAGAAGGTTGAGAGGGGGAGGGATAGTAAGACAGAAAGAGACTGGTATAGGAAAGAAAATATAGGATCCAGTGGGAATAAGTGTTCAGGCATGGGGGCAGTGGGAGCGTGTGCTCAGGCATGGGGGCAGTGGGAGCGTGTGTTCAGACACGGGGGCAGTGAGAGCATGTGTTCAGGCATGGGGGCAGTGGGAATGGGTGTTCAGGCATGGGGGCAGTGGGAATGGGTGTTCAGGCATGGGGGCAGTGGGAGCGTGTATTCAGGCATGGGGGCAGTGGGAATAGGTGTTCAGGCATGGGGGCAGTGGGAGCGTGTGTTCAGGCATGGGGGCAGTGGGAATGGGTGTTCAGGCATGGGGGCAGTGGGAATGGGTGTTAAGGCATGGGGGCAGTGGGAGCATGTGTTCAGGCATGGGGGGCAGTGGGAATGGGTGTTCAGGCATGGGGGCAGTGGGAGTGTGTGTTCAGGCATGGGGCAGTGAGAGTGGGTGCTCAGGCATGGGGACCTGTGGGAGGGTGTGTTCAGGCATGGGGGCAGTGGGAATGGGTGTTCAGGCATGGTGGCAGTGGGAATGGGTGTTCAAGCATGGGGGCAGTGGGAGCGTGTGTTCAGGCATGGGGGCAGTGGAAGTAGGCTCTTGGGCAGTGGAAGAACATATGTGGAATCAGAGAAAGAGTCGTGGAGAAGACAATAGGCTGGATGGGAGGACTGGGAACTGGAGTCTGGATGACTCAAAGGTTTGTGGGTGGGGAGCCCTATTTACAGAAACAAAGCACAAAAAGAGGGAGAGGTTTGAGGAGCAAGGTGGAAGAAAATGATTCTATTTTGCATATGCTGAGTTTCAGATGTCAGGATGTTGTTTAGATAACAATGCCAGTTAGACAGTAAAAGTCTCAGGCTTAGATATGAGTCCTGAGAGACATGGAGTTGGGTTAATCATGAAATTGGTAACTGAAGTCATAGACATATATGAAGTGCTAAAGTATCCATCCATTCATCATTGAATCATGAAGAAATATTCACTCAGCACAAACTCTGTGGGAGGACTGTGCAGACCCCAAGGATGAAGACCAGGGAACAGAGCAATGGAAACCATTGCTTTCGTGGTTCTCAGGGAAGGAATGACCGTGCCATATTGGATGGTGAGGGAGACTGCATTTTATTTTTTTGTTGTAGTGCTTTTGAAGAGAGTTTTGGATACACATAGGAAGCCTGAGTGACAGCTGAAGAGAAATTCTGCAGGCAGTGAGAACAGTCCATGCAAGGCCTGGGGCAGGAGCATCTCTGCATTGGAGTGAAAAGAAGAGGCCAACATGGCTAAGGCAGGTGAGGAGCAAGAGGGACGAAGGCATGAAACCAGACAGGTGATAAATGGGGGAGGCTGTGGGCCAAAGTGGGGGTTCGGAACAGAGAAGAGACGTGGTGTGATGTCTGTTTATGAAGGATCTGTAAGAGGACATGGACTGTGTGTAGAGTACTGGGAAACAGCTGGCATTTAAGGGATTAGAAGGAGACAAGAGAGCTTTGGACAGAGGCAAGAAGGTTGGCAGAGGTCACACACAAGTGGCCCTAAGGATGGGAAGAATGTAATATGCACATGGCAACTAGTAGGAAGGAGTGTCCAATGGGGAGAGACCAGGGAAAAGGTCTGTCCCAGAGGTCAGCATGGGACAGCTCTGTAGGAAGAGACTCATGGAGAGTGCCGAAGGCCACAAGGAGGTCAAGGTAGGCCACAGGAGGTCAGGGTAGGCTTGGGGCCATCTGCTTGTACTTAACCTTGCAGCAGACCTGTGGCTAGAGCAATGGAAGGAGAGAGAGGATCATCAAGGCTTGTGGACCAGATAGGAAAAGGGAAATGGGAAAAAACTGGACTTTGTCAACAAAAGACTGAGTTGTCTTTTATCTAACCAAGGCATGGGATTGAGAGGATAGACCAGAGATGGGAACAGAGCCTGTAGAAGATGCCTCACCACAGCCGAGCCTGCACTTTTCAAAGCCATTATCTCTTTTCATCATGCAAAAGAAAATAGAATAATGAACAACTCATTTGTCATATAGCAAGTAGCTGGGAAATGTGCACGACTCTAAGGCAATCCAATCCTGTGCTGTTCTGCAGATAGAATTCTCAGTTAGTGCAACAGAACCCCTAGTACATGCACTGGGACCAATCACCACAGGAGCATGATTCCTTTCTGCCACTTACCCTTAGTTTAAGATAGAGGCAGCATGCTGGTTAATCACCGTCAGCTTGATAGATCTGATATTTTGTCATAGCACAAAAAATACTAATACAGGCAGGCTTAAGTTCTTATTGTGGACAGGAAGATTGGACAGGCCACCTGGGAAATGACCAGCCACTGAGGACTCTTCCACTTGGTCACTCAAGAGGAGACTTCCTTTCCTGTGGGTTCATCTGAGATGATAGAATTTAAAATATTCGCTTCCCCTAACCCTGCACAAAGGTAACCTTGGATTTTATGCGACTCACCTTCAGATTCCACTTAGCATATCATATGATTTTCACTGATAACAATTACTTGGTGTGTACTGAGTTACTCAAGGATCTGTGATATCCTCTTTCAAGCTCTGAAGTTTTCAAATTAGCCACGAAGTCAGATTAGAGGAAGGCTTGTTTCCCTATTCACTCAAATAAATGTTAAGAAGCTAGAGGCATTCAGCCAAATTCTTTTTCTGTGTGATTTATTCCACTTGTACAATTTATGAGAGGTCAATTTGCTTTTATGGGCCATTAGGGGGTAATTAGAAAACATCTAAATTCCCTTCTTGAGGTTGAATGGGAAGTACTCCACAGTCAACAGAACAGCAAACAAACAACCTAGGATGGAATAGAATTTCTCAAAATTTCCCTAAGATAACCCACTATTTTCTATACTCAAACCCTCCAGGTTGGGCAAGGGAGTGGACAGCTAGACTTTGTGACTCTGACCAATGACCAGTAGATTTATTTTGTTCATGGTAACTTTCCCTTGTAGATGCTGCTGCTCTTGATTACTTGATGACTGGTCCAAGAAGAGGAAGTGCAAAAATCTTTTCCTTAGTTTCTGAAATATAGTGAAGTATTAGAAAGCCTTGTCTGAAGATCAAGGATAATAACAGAGAAATAATAGTATGTTACCTCTGTCTAGTAGACATCTTTTATAGATAAAAGAATATGCACATACACAGGCACACACACACATGCACACAGGCACACATGCACACAACATGCACACACATCAATGAGGCCATCCAAGCTTATCCACACAGATACTAATTGTTGTTGAAGGGAAGACTGAAACTCAGAAAATGAAGGCCAGAAGCACATATGGGGCAAGAGACAAACAATACTCTATTTAGCATAAACTGTAATTGGTCTATTGCATTTCCAAAGAGGCCTTTAGTAATTAATCTCTCTCTTGTCTTTGTGTGAGTCAACTAAATAATTTTACCATATTTCCTGTATTGGGCACAGAGACTGTTCCAGTTCCCTCCCTCATATCCCACTCAAGGCAGAACCCAAGATGTGGATTAACGTGCAGGCAGACTAAGTGTAAGGTGACTCTAGGTGACACCTGTGGGGGAGAAAAGGGAGATGGGAGTGGGAAGGCAGGGTGTGTGTGATCAGCCAAGAGACCACCATACTAGGGACAGCTGTGGCACAGTCCCACTGGGGAATGCTGGGAAACTGTAGAGGACACTTCAGCTACTTCTCTTGCTTTGCTATTGGCTGAAGAACACTCTCAGAAGGCTGAGCTCTCT
Source organism: Rhizomys pruinosus (assembly GCA_009823505.1). Classification (NCBI taxonomy): domain Eukaryota; kingdom Metazoa; phylum Chordata; class Mammalia; order Rodentia; family Spalacidae; genus Rhizomys; species Rhizomys pruinosus. Next base: position 316,905 of record VZQC01002896.1, read on the forward strand.
GGCACCCAGTGTGGGTGCTACAGAGCACTGGAATCCAGTGTAGAGATGGGAGGTGGGAAAGGGGAGCACTGACTATATCTGCTAGAGAGACTGTTCAAATATGTGTGTCTGGGACACCTCCTGGGAATATGAAACTGCACCAGCAAGGAAAATTAGGACACAACTGAGATTACCATTACCCGAATCAAACAGAAGGAAAATCCTGTTGAGATGCAGTTCTGACACCAGCTCCCCTGTCACTCTTCTCACTTGCCTCTAGTAGTCTCCCACTCAGTTGGTACTCACCCTCCTGGTACTCCAGTGCTCAGGGTGGGAGTAGGGCAGGGTTTGTCTACCCTGAGGAAGTACTTCCATCTTTATTGAGGAACACCAGCATGACAGAAGTCTTCCTGGGCTGGAGAGATAGCCTAGCAGTTAAGAGCGCCGACCACTCTTACAGAGGAACCGGGTTCGATCCCCAGCACCCACATGGCGGCTAAGAACCATCTGTAACTCCAATTCCAGGAGAACTCCAGTTCCAGGGGAATCCGAGACCCTCTTCTGACCTCCACGGCATTTGCACGACACGGGATGCACAAACCTACAGCAGGAACAGTACATTCGGACACATACAAAAAAAAAAAAAAAAAAAAAAAGAAGTCTTCCTGAGTTGGTCAGAGAAGTTGGGTCATGTGCACAGGTCTTGTTAGGAATTAATTGCATTAAAGCAAAACAATGAAAAACTATCTAGGTAACAAGGAGTTTAATTGAAAATTATTGAAAAACACATCAAAAGCTGGTTTAGAATGTGATTATCCTTTATCTGTCAAGGACTGTTTTTCCAATAGAGCTTCAATAATTCAATCTGTTAACTAGATGCTTAACACACACTAACTTAGAAATCACATTAAAGCTATGAGAAATGTATAAACTAAGAGCGCTTAAACTGTATTTTCTTTCCACAAAGATGTCATTTAATCTATCGGAGTCTGTTTTTTTAATCTTTTCTTTGAAGCAAGAAGTGGTGGAATATCCCTTTAATCCCAGCTCTTGGAAGACAGGTAGATTTCTGTGAGATTGAGGCCAGCTTGATCCATAAAGTGAGCTCTAAGCCAGATGTAACTGCAGGGTGAATCTGTCTCAAAAACACACAAAACCCCCAAAGTTTTATTTGTCAGGGGATCGGTGGCTTAAACAGAAGGAATTTATTGAGAGTAAACTCTTTGATTGTGTTGTCAGGCTGGTTTCTTCTGGGTTCTACCTCCTTGGTTTGTCATTGAATACTGGGATTGAAGGCATACACCACAATAATTCCCTTATTTTTATTCTCTTTAAGCAGGGCCCTTTTTCTTTCAGCTTTTAAAAAAATTTTATTTATTCTTGTACGTGTATTAATGTACTGTCTGCATGCCAGTTTGTGCACTCATGTCATGCAATGCCACGGAGTTCAGAAGAGGGTGTCAGATTTCCCTTGAGCTGAAGTTAAAGACGCTTCTTATCCGCCTTGTGGGTGCTGGGGATTGAACCCAGGTCCTCTGCAAGAGCAGTCAGCGCTCTTAACCGATAGGCCATCTCTCCAGCCCCTTCTTTCAGCTTCTTAAAAGAGAATAATTGACAAAGAAAATGATATATGTTTTATGTAACTTGAGGATTTGGGGTCTAAATGTAGTCTGGAATTTATCATACATACGCAGCTTTCCATGAGGTGTTCTTCCCCCCTGGACCAGGGCTCATAGCTTTCGGGTCTAAGCCCTGGTAGGGGGGGATTTAGAAGTGAGGCCCGATATGAGAGAGAGAGAGAGAGAGAGAGAGAGAGAGAGAGAGAGAGAGAGAGAGAGAGCTGATATTTGAGGAGGGAGAGAGAGGAGAGGGATTCAGAGACAGGACCGGGAGCAATTCACTTGGGAAATAACTCGGTTTATTGCTGTAATCCAGGGTTTTATACAAGACCTTGTGGGGGTTGGGACATACAGAATTGGGAGTTGGGACATTCAGATCACTACAGGAATGTGACAATGCTTTGCTCAAAGCATCAGAGACAATTGGTGCCAGGCTGGTTTTCACAGGCAAGCAAGAGATCAGCAGGGGCCCAGGGTTGGAGTTTGTTTGCTGATTCTCTAAGTGCTTCTGCCAAAAGAATCCCTATATCTGCATACATTGTAAATAATGACCATAATCAAGCTAATTAACACATGTATCACCTCATAGTTATCCTTTTGTGTGTGTGTGTGTGTGTGTGTGTGTGTGAGAACACTTAAAAGGTCATTATTAGCAAATTCCATGTGTAAAATAAAGTACTATTAACTATAATTACCATGTTATTACACATTGAATCTTCAGAACTTGTTCATCTTACAGCTGTGCTTGTTCCCTTTGACCTATATCTCACTCCATCCACTTCTCTCCCTTGCTGGCAATCACCATTCCATTCTAATTCTGAGTCTGACACTCCCCCCATGAACACCCTTAGTTCCACATATGATAATGTTAATGTATCAATCTTTTTCTGATTAACTTAGCACCAGGGCAAAGCACCAACAAGTGAAATCGTATGATTCTGAGGTTCTCAAGAGTTTGTAAGGAAATCCCTTGGCAAGAGGCATGATAGTCCTTGGATACAATTTTTATTTGAGGCTCTTCATTACTTTCTAAATAGCTATGATTTTAAGCTAAAGCATATTATATTCTTTTTACAGTGAGTACAGATATTCAACTTTCCATAGCTGTAATTTTACACTAAAGTAATGAAATTTCAAAATTTCACCTTAAATATAAAATCACTAAGGATGTGTGATCTCTCCTTCTGAAAAATATGCCATCCTGCTGTTAAGCATTATTTTTTAAAACATTTTAAAATATTTCTTTTTATTTTATCTGTATGAGTGTTTTGCCTGCATGTTTCTAAGTATAACTGTGTCATGCAAAGGTCTTGGAGATTAAAAGATATTAGATCTCCTGGAACTGGAGTTACCAAAGGTTATGAGCTGTGGTGTTGGTGCTGTGAACAAAACCCATGTCCTCTACAAGAACAGCCAGTGCTCTTAACCACTGAGACATCTTTCCAGTTCAAGCATTCCTAAGGAACTATAGAATGACAACCATAACACAAGATTCAGGAAGCAGAAGCAATTGTATTGGAAAGCCATGTAAGAATTATGAGATTTTTCTCATGGAGTGTTTCCTCAAGGCAGGGTCTCCATCTCTGACTCTGTGGGAAATTCTCATAATTCTAATAAACCTTATTTGAGCTCTTATGTTTGCTAGGCACATGCTCTACCATTGAGCTAAATTCCCAAATTTCTAACAGCTTCTAATACTCTATAATAGTCTGGAGTCTGGAATGAGATTAATAAAGATAATTGTGGGGCTGAAGAGATGGGTCAGTAATTAAGAGCGTTAGCTGCTCTTATAGAGAGGACCTGGGTTTGGTTCCCACCACCCATATAGAAGCTTACAACCATCTGTAACTCCAGTTCTAGGGGTCCAATGCCCTTTTTTGGCCTCCATGGATATTTCATGCATGGGTGTACTTATGTACATGCAGACAAAATGTAAAATATAAAAATAATTACATAAGTAAAATTCCTTTCAATCTTTTTTGAGAAAGAAGACAGGGTTTTCCTGTAGCCCAGTTAGCCTGGAACTAATTTGTAGACCAGACTGGCCTCAATCTCACAGAGATCCACCTATCTCTCCCTCCCAAGTGTTGGGAATAAAGGTGTGTGCCACCATGCCCAGCTAAATAAAATTTTTATTACAAAAGATGATTGATACATTAAAATCTTTAATGAACATCTCCAGTGAATGTTGTCTTAGGACATTGCTCCAGTTTGTCATTATAAACATTTCATGTTTATTTATTTCACAAAATATTTTTACATTTTTAATTGAGCATTTGTATATTTCATACAATGGTTCCTAATCAAATTTAGCCCCCCTCCCTTGCTCCAACTACCCCATCAGAACTCATCCAAGCCAACTCCCATCTAGTCAAACATTTAAACCCAGATGTCCTGTACAAATTCATCCACTGGGGTCCAGTCAGCACATCTAAAAGTCTTAAGTAAGGCATACTCTTCCTCACCCAGCAGTAATCAGTCTCTAGTAGCTCTCAGTCCAGGACCAGTCCCCCACCCATTTCTCTTGCTCCACTCTGAGACCTTGTCTGAGTTGGCACAGGTCCTGTGTGTGATGCCAACATTGCCACAAGTTCACATGTGAGAGCTTCCAGTAGTCTGTAAGCCTCTGCTTCCCTTTGCTCATGAACAAGCCTTGGCTCTTACATCTTTCCACAAATATTTTTAAATAATTACATCATTTTCCCCAAAAGAAACAGTCTCACAGAACAGATTCCATCTTGTATGTTATTTCCATCCTATGTTGGACTTGTTACTAATACTGGACACACAACTCTTCTCGTGCTCTATTCTCTAAAATCATTGAAGAATTTCAGACACATTGTGGTTATTCACCCACCTGCTGGGTTCCCTGGAGAATTAACATGTATAGGCACACACATACACACATACACAATAGGCTGAGATTTATATGTGAATTCTTCCAACTTGTAGACTGCAGTTTCTGAGGAACAAAACCAGAGTTCTACTGCACAGTAGTCCCAGGAGTTATAGGAAAAAAGTTGTGGCTATGGATGATATCCAAATTTTCCCAAGAAATGAAACACTCAATAAATGCATCTAAGATATAAAGCTTTGTTTCTAAGACTGAGACTTGGGACTTAACTAGTCAGCACTTCACAGGTGGTAGAGCTTAGAGAACTGTCACTTGAGAACAGAGCAGAATTTGCTCCTGTAATCCACTCCCCAGCCCTCATGCTTACAGTTCACTGTCCCATTCCTAGGGAAGAATTCTAAGGCAGTCACTTCACTTCTTGTTGCTAAGGTCCAGAACAGCTTCTATTGCTATTGCTGCTGAGAGACCCCTGTGCAAAGTTGGAGAAACCACAAGAGGAGAGGATTACTTTACAGGGAGACTATTGACTATTAATTGGCTCTCAGTGGTGTCTATCATATCTTCCATTTTTCCCAACACTGAAACTTTCTATTTGTGCTCAAACTCATATATGAAAAATAAAGTTCAAAATTGTCTACTCTAACTCCATCCTTTTCTTCCTAAAGGTGATTGAATGAGAACAAGAAAGGTTACCACAGTTGGTGCAGTTGGTGACAGAGCCGAGGAATGAACTACTGTCCTACCCCTCTGTGGTGGTTTGAATGAGTGTCCCCCATAGGCTTTAAGTATTCAGACATTTGTCTCCAGTTGGTGGTACTGTTCTTGGAGGTCTTAGAAAGTGTGGCTGTGCTAGAGGAAGTATGTCTGGGGACAGGCTTAGTGAGTTTAACAAGCCTTGTGGTCTTCAGTTGCTCTCTCTCTGCTTCATGTGCTCATTGCAAGATGTGACCCTCGGCTTGCTGCCCCAGCCCCGGCCACCAATGCTTCCCATCAAAATGGAATCTGATTCCCTGGAACCATCAATTGTAAGCTCAAATAAACTCTTCTTTTTATAAGTTCCTTTGGTCATGGTGTTTTATCACAGCAACAGAAACATGACTAATACAGTTATTTGGTACCAGAGTGGGCTGTTGGCTGTGAAGAACCTGACCATGTGGATGTTTGGAGAAATGTGGAAGACTTTGGAACTTTGGGCTAGAAAAGCTGTTGACTACTGTAAGCAGAGCTTAACAGGCCATTCTAGTAGAAGCCTGGAAGAAAGCATTGCTGCAAAAAATGTAGTTCCAGAGGAAAATAAAGACTTAGGCAGCAACTGGGATATTTTGATAAAGAGTCTGGCAGCAGTTTGCCCACAGCCCAAATGCTTGCCTGATGCTAAGTTGAAAAGCAATGGACTAATGTCTTTGGCAGAGGATATTTCCAGACAGCCTAATGTAGAAATGGTGGCGTGGCTATTAATGGTGAATACTGTACAGATCTACAGTGAAGAAGAGCAGATGGGGCAGAAAGAAATGCAGAATGTACAGTTTGGATCTGAAAATCCCACTAGGAAGATTAAAGGCGGTGCCAAGGCATGTGAAGGAGAGTTTCCTTTTGATAAGGAGATTAAAGTGATTAAGAAGAGGCCTAGCTATTTACAAGTAAACAATGGAAAATGAAAGATTAAAGCGATTAAGGAAGGGCCTCGAGATTTACAAGTAAACAACAGAAATAGTACCTTCAGGGCAAGACCACACCCAGCTAATCCTCAAACTTTTGAAAGGAAAATACTGAAGGGGTTTTCTGCTCCAAGTTCAGGGCAGAGAAAAGTTGCAAAATGTGGTTGAAATAGGCCAGGATCCATCCCATACTTGCAGCCAAACTTGGCAGTATCATTCACGTGGTGCTGGCTTTAAAGGCATGAAGTTTGCAAGAGTGAAGGGGTCTTCAGTTCTTCCTCCATGGTTTCAGAGAGCTGCCAAGGTCAGGCAGAGTGCAGCAGGGGTGTCCCTGCATAAAGAAGGCCCTGATAAGCCATTGCATGAAGCTGTGAATGTGAAGTCTGGTTGGCAGCAGAGACCCAAAGAAGACATTCGAGATGCCAGACCTGTGAGATATTTGCCAAGCAGAGCTGCATACAGGGAGTGGTACCAGCCTAAGAAAGAGATGTATGTTGCAAGCAAAGCTGGAAGATCTGAGCCATCTAAGCCCTTTGGAAGTCAAGTCCCAGAAGTCGCACGTGGAGCTACTGGACTTGGTGCTTGCCCTGAAGGTTTTCGGTCTTGTTTTGGTCCAGTATTTCCTCACTATGCCTCTATTCCTCCCTTTTGGAATGGGAATGTGTATTTGGTTTCACTGTACATTGGGAGTATGTAATTTGTTTTTTGATTTTACAGGAGCTTACAGTTTAGGAGATTGGTCTGAGTCTCAGAAGAGACTCTGGACTGTAGACTTTTGAATGGCATTGAAACTGGTAAAGACTCTGGGGACTTTTAAGGTTGGACTAAATGCATTTTGCATTTTATATGGTCAGGAGCCTATGGGGGCCAGGGAGTGGAATGTGGTGGTTTGAATGAGTGTTCCCCATAGGCTTTAAGTATTCAGACATTTGTCTCCAGTTGGTGGCACTGTTCTTGGAGGTCTTAGAAGGTGTGGCCATGCTAGAGGAAGTATGTCACTGGGGGCAGGCTTAGTGAGTTTGACAAGCCTTGTGGTCTCCAGTTGCTCTCTCTCTGCTTCCTGTGCTCATTGCAAGATGTGACCCTCGGCTTGCCCCAGCCACCAATGCTTCCTGCCACAATGGACTCTGATTCCCTGGAACCGTCAATCATAAGCTCAAATAAACTCTTCTTTTTATAAGTTCTTTTGGTCATGGTGTTTTATCACAGCAACAGAAAAGTGACTAATACACCCTCCTATGTGCTTTGTACCCTGTGACCTGGCATGCTGCGAAGGCTCCCTGTAAGTTACCTAGGATGGGCTGGGAAACTAATTTCCCATAAGCAAATTCATGCCCCAGAAAGATACAGATTTAGGGGCTGGAGAGATATAAAGATACAGATTTAGGGGCTGGAGAGATGGCTCTGTGGTTAAGAGCACTGGATGCTCTTCCAAAGGACCTCAGTTCGGTTCCCACCATGCATAGGGCAGTTACAACCATCCATAACTCCAGTTCCAAGGGAGTTGATTTTGGCCCCTGTGTGCATTGTATGCCCATGGTGCACCTACATTCATGCAGGCCAAACACTATTGCCACATAAAATAAAAATAGATAATTTTTTAAACTAAAAAAGAAAGATACAGAATTAGGTATTGCTTTTCTCATTGTGAAGACATTTTGCAGATAAAACAATATACGCAAAATATTATTTAAACATTAAATAATACAAATAAATTGAAATATTTTACATGCCTATGTTTAAAATAAGTTTGCAACATTTGGTATATACTTTATTCTGTTTCTAAATTTTTAACTGATTCATAGAAAGAAAATTATCCATGAGAATCTCTGTGATAATATTGCACAGCAGGATAATGTGACATTTGACACTGTCAGATCTTATCATTGACAGGATCTACACCCTAGGGACAAACCTCTGAGTAACTACGTGAGGTAGTCTCTAGATTAGGTTAACAGATGTGGGAAGACTTGCCCTCAATCAGGTTTTAGGTAGCACCACTGCAAGGGCTGGGGTCTTGAACAGACAAAATGCAGAGCACCAGCACCAATCTTGTTCTGCTTTCTGCCTTGAACATAACCAGCTGCCTCATGCTCCTTCCTGCTGCTGGGCCCACCCTACTATGATGCTCTGTGCCCTCTAACTGTGAGCCAGGCCAATTGCTTTCTGCCTTAGTACTTTTGTCAGGGGTTTGTTGCACTAATGAGAAAAGTAACTAATCCAAGTGACTATAGATAATTCTATATTGTATAACTCCATGAACTAAAAAGAGATCTCATGCACTCTTTTTTTTAATTTAAAATTTTTTTTAATTTTTAAAAATTTATTTCTGTAAGTGTATGATTGTACTGTCTGCATGCAAGTCTGTGCACCCGTGTCGTGCAATGCCGCAGAGGTCAGAAGAGGGTCTCAGATTCCCCTGGAACTGGAGTTCACCTGGAATTGGAGTTTCAGACGGTTCTTGGCCGCCATATGGGTGCTGGGGATCGAACCCGGGTCCTCTGCAAGAGTGCTCGGCGCTCTTAACTGCTAGGCCATCTCTCCAGCCCTCATGCACTCTTATGGAGAAACACAGATGTTTGAGTAGATGGATATGCTTTTATTTTTTATAGGGCCAATGTTTTATTGAAGCTCTTGTACATTTCATACAAAATTACATTACAAATCAAATCTATATTTGTAATGCCCTGCCCCCCGACCCCCCCAGAGCTCATGCATTCTGCCACACTTTTTCTCAGTCTCTCTCAAAATTCTCAATGCAGAAGTTTACTGTTTCGAGCAGAAATTCACCATTTCAGTCAGCTCTTTGATGCAGTCTTTTCTGTTGCTGTTGGAAGGAATTCTTATTCCTTCCAATATGCATCACTCCAAAATATGCACATATGCATGCCACATATATCATAGGTTTTAGCATCTTCAGCTTATGATTTTTCTATTAGGCTGAAAGATGTCATGTTTGAAGGCTCCTCCTTGGCAAGCCCAAGTCACCATCACTTCTGCCCTTGTGTTCCACACTGGGGTTTTCCCTTCCCATGGTCACCAAATGAGGCCCAGTAAGCACCATGTCCTGTCTTGATCTTCCTGTACTGACCTCCGTGATACAGCCTGGTTAGTCCAACAATGGCAGTCTATACTGAAGAAGTGGAAACCCCAGTAGTAGCTCAGTCCACAAGCTGGATGTCTCAGCAGTCCCCATCTAGCACTGAAGGTTTGGAGGATTTTTGGAGAGACATGAGTCTTCAGTCCATATTGGAAAGTTGAAAATGTGTCTTCTCATGTCTTTGAAGGATGGCAAAAGCAGTGGCAGCCATAGGGTAGCTGCACTTGCCAGTAAGATAAGTGAAACAACTGTTTTATACCTGAAGTACAATTTCTCAGGACTTACTATTTATGTATTTCTGGTTATACTTTCCTTTGGGATGTTTAAGACCACACAGTTAGCCCAGATTAACCAAGGTATTGTTTTCTCAAGGTCGGTTGAGGATCTGGTCTTCAAGGGTCACTCATGATTTTTTTAGGGGGGGAGCCCCTGGCTCCTTTTAGCTTTTCAATCACCAGTTCCATCCACTCAAGGACAAAGTCAGGTCTTGCTAGACCAGGATTCACTTTTTGAAGCATGAGCAGACTTTCCTCTTTATAGGATAGACACTGGCTGAAGTCCCATTAGTGGATCTCCAAGACCTCCTTGCACAGGAAGACCAGTGGCTCACATTTGTAGGACATTTCAAGAGGCACTCCCCATGCATAATCCCCTGGGACATAGTTGACCTCTGAGGGCAAGGAACAAAGTTATCCCTTAAGACCCTCAGCCAAATTGGTATGGGCATTAAGTATGGTTGTTAAGCATCCAGAAAGGCTAAGTTACCCCAGCCTGATACTTTTAACTACTTTATAATATTTTAGAAAATGCTTGGACAAAAGCTCAAGCAGCCTTGTATAAGAAATACTAAGAAGCACTCCCATAAAATAAATACTGTGGTTAGACATAATGTCATGACAAACTAGTTTTTTCCACATTCCTTTGATCTTATATTACTTTAAAATATACATGCATATCCTTCATCCATGTATCAAAACTTCCTAACTCTGAAAATAAATGGTAGCTTAGTTCTATAACCTGTTTAGGGATTCACAATATAAGAGCACAGTTGTTTTCAGATCACATTAATGTTGCTTAGTTTGCCTTATAACTAGGTAATTGGTGCTAGCATACACAGATGAGGGATACCATTTGAGATTTGTTTTTCTGGGACTGTGTTACTTCACTTGACATGATATCTTCTCATTCCATCTATTTACCTGCAAAGTTCATTATGTTATCTTTCTTCACTGCTGCATAGAACTCCATTGTGTAGATGTACCACATTTTCTCTATCCACTCATCAGTTGAGGGGCACTTGGGTTGGTTCCAGCTCTTCGCTATTGTGAAGAGAGCTGCAATAAACATGGCTGTGGATGTATCTCTGTGGTAAGAGGAGACTTGTGGATACATACCCAGGAGTGGTATGGCTGGGTCAGGTGGAAAGTTCATTCCAAGCCTTCCAAGGGTTCTCCACACTGCTTTCCATAGTGGCTGTACGAGTTTACAGCAGTGGATGAGTGTTGCGTTTTCCCCTTTCCCCACAACTTCTCCAACACTTGGTATCATTTGTTTTCTTGATCCTAGCCAGTCTTATTGGAGTGAGATATCTTAAAGTGGTTTTAATTTGCATTTCCTTAATTATTAGTGACGTTGAACACATTTTTAAACATTACTGTGGATTCCACATTTAAAATTTTTATTTATTTATTTATTTTGTGTGTATGAGTGTAATGTCTGCATGTAGGTTCGTGTGCCCATGTCATGCCATGCTGTGGAGATCAGAAGAGGGCATCAGATTCCCCTGGAACTGGAATTAAAGATGGTTCTTAGCCTTTGAGGACTATGTACAGTCCATGGATGTGGCTGCTTTTAACAAGATCTAAAGTCTATCCTCAAATCAGAACATTTAAATAAAAGCTTGATGGAATAAAAAAAAAAGATGTTTTTCAGCCATCTCTAATTCCTCACTTGTGAAGTCACTGTTCAGCTCTTTGCTTCATCTTTTGAACAAGTCATTTGTTTTCTTTCTTCTTTGTTTTTTGAGTAGTTTATATATTCTGGAAATCATTTCTTTGTCAGATGTATCAGCAGTAAATGTTTCCTCCTACTCTGTGGGTTTTCTCTTCACTTCCTTGAGTGTTTCTTTCACTGTACAGAAGCTTTGAGTTTAATGAGGTACCATTTGTCAATTGTTGATCTTATTTCTTGTGCAGCTACTGTCTGATTTAGGAAGACTTTTCCTATGCCTATGTCTTGTAGGGGTGCCAACTTTTCTTCTCTCACCATCAGAGTTTTGGGTTTCATGTTGAGGTCTTTAAACCATCTGGAGTTGACTTTTGTACAGAGCGAGAGGTAGGGGTTTAACTTGATCCAGTTTTGCCAACACCACTTGTTGAAGATGCTGTCTTTCCTCCATTGTGTCTTCTTGACTTCCTTGTCAAATATGAGGTGACTGAAATGGTTCTTCAGTTTTGTTCCATTGGTCAACAAGTCTGTTTTTTTGCCAGTACCGAGCTGTTTTTATGACTATAGCCCTGTAGTATAGTTTGAAGTCTGGTATTGCTCTTTTTGCTCAGTGTTGCTTTGGCTGTTCAGGGTCTTTTGTTTTCCATATGAAATTAAGGACTTTTTTTCAAGCCTGTGAAGAAACTCTAGGGGATTTTAATTGGGATCACATTGAATATTTGGGTAGAATGGACATTTTTACCATATTAATTTTCCAATCCATGAGCATGGGAGGTCTTTCTATCTTATGGTGTCTTCTTCAATTTCCTTCTTCAGGGGTTTAAAAATTTTTAATTATAATCCACATATGCATAGTATATTATGTATATGCGCATTATATATACACGTTTGGAATGTTTAAGTTGGTTTTTTTTCAGGGTTTTTTTTCTCCAATTTTTTATTTTTATTTTTTTTAACAATAAGTAATAAGTTATGAGTACAAGCATCCTTCATGTAAAATCAATTTGCAAGCAGCTATGCCCAAACACACACAGCCCATGTCTCCTGCCATCCAGCTTGTGGGGCTTATATGTACAATCATGTTGATTAAATAAGTGTCCAGACTATGTTGCTGCAGTTTCACCATTCACCCCAATCACAGCCCTTGCATTCTACCATGTGCCTCTTCCACAGATTGTTCCCTAGGCTTAGAAAAGGGTACTGGTGGACGAGAAGCAAAACAGTCTACTTTCTCTGGAGATGTTGTTTCGGACTCTGATCAGTTCTGGCTGTTTCCTTTCATGGGTTGACAGTTTGTCCAGGAATAACCTTACAATCCTACTAATGAAGCACAAGCAATTAGATATATAGGTATTTAAACAGTACTAATTATTATGGTAGGTTACTTTGGTATAGATACAGATGTTTTGATGGTATGCTAATCCATGAATTATATTTTTTCTGTAAAAGATGACGTCTTACTGTGGCTTATAACTTCTCCTAACCACTAGAGGATGTAAGCTTGTGGCATGAGCTGTGAATTATTCCTCCAAGGAGAGAGCTAATAGCCAATTCGATTTGGGATATACAGACATGTGGCTGCCACTTCTGCACAGTGTTTCCAGACAGGTGAGGAGTAGCTGATGCTGATGGAGGAGTCTTGCTTGACTCAAGGAGACCCATATTTGCTTTATTGGTTTAGTGGCCTTTGGTAACACTCCCTGTCATTCCAGAGACCAACTGTATACTTGCAAGTGTGGTCTCAATACATCTTTCCCATGCTTGCATCAGGTCTTCGACAGCAGGGCCTTATCACCTCTCTTCTTGCAGGTTTCCCAGTTTAGAGGCAAGAAGCCTTTATCTTTTGAGGGGACTTGGATCTCCTGGCCAACATCTCCTTGGCAGAATAATTCATTGCTGATATCAGAGCTCTCCTGTATTATTATATTTTTCTTAAATGCACAGCTTGAAAAGACTTTAGTATTATATTTCGCTCTGAAGAGAGAATAGTCCTTTTCACATTTCCTATGTCTATTAGTCAATTAAAGAAAGCAGTTATACCGGTTTTGTAGATTACCTCTATAACAGTCGGCTCTAAGTTACAGTTAGAGAATGACTTCATTACCATCATGTATTTCTTTGTTCTATGAAAAGGAGGTAAGAAGGTCTCTCATATTAAAACTTTGGGGCCCCTAGAAGGTAAGGTTCATTAGGACTCATTATAAACAGTTGTTACGAATAGGATCCACAGAGATGTTTGATGTCTGTAGCAGTCTGAGGCTTTTCTTTCTTTTAATGCTTAGATGGGCCAACTTCTCTGCTGGTATTTCTTGGTACATCCTACACAATGCAAAGCTGTATCTTTTCTTTCTCAACCATTAAGTTGGTGACGTTTTGACCTGTGGGAACATACAAATCTTTTCCCATAGTTAGTTTTAAGATTTAAATTGAAAATTTGAAAAAAAAAGGTTTAATATATAACTGTATCCCCCCCTTTTTATTTTAGGTTTTTATTTTTTGACCCATGAGTCTCAAAAAGGCAGTTGTAGTACACATACCTATAGGCAGGAATCAAGGTGTAAATTTCATTAAATGTGCCAAGCTCTTTTGTGTGACTGTATGTTGTTAATTTGGGAAGCGAGCTTAATTCCTTAAGTTAAATTATCCTACAGGTAAAAGAGAATGTTACAAGATGATACTGTATAACACAGAAATTATAGAGAACGTTTGTATATGTTAATCCCAAGGTTATTGTTATTCAGATTTTAAGTAGAACAAATGTGGACAACAATTTATATTTCCACTTAACTTAGATGAATTACAGTTTTTATTAAAAACTTTAAACCAATGTTGTTAATATAGATATTTTTACTTTTACTGAGTCCTAAAATACCATGTAGTTTGTAGATAGAGTTTGGGCAAAATTGGATACTTGTTAAACTCACATCAATTAAATATATATTAATCGAATATAGACCCATGTCACTCTCCCACCCCTCCAGTTTCACCATTTCAGTCAGTTTTTGATGCAGTCTTTCTGTTGTTGTTCTTTCCAATATGCATCCCTCCCTTCAAGAAGTATTTACAACTGGGTTATTGACACTAGTATCCACAGATGAGGGATACCATTCGTCATTTGTTTTTCTGGGACTGTGTTACTTCACTTAACATAATATCTTCTAGCTCCATCCATTTACCTGCAAAGTTCATGATGTTATCTTTCTTTACTGCTGCATAGAACTCCATTGTGTACATGTACCCCATTTTCTCTATCCACTTGTCAGTTGAGGGACATTTGGGTTGGTTCCAGCTTTTTGCTCTTGTGAACAGAGCTGAAATAAATATAGCTGTGCATGTATTTCTGCAGTAAGATGAATCTTGTGGGTATATACCCAGGAGTTGTATGGCTGGGTCAAATGTCAAGCTCATTTTGAGTTTTCCAAGGGTTCTCTACATTACTTTCCATAGTGGCTATTGCAAGTTTACATTCCCACCAGCAATGGATGAGTATTCCCCTTTCCCCACAACCTATCCAGCACTTGGCATCATTTGTTTTCTTGATCCTAGCCAGTCTTATCGGAGTGAGATGATATCTTAAAGTGGTTTTAATTTGCATTTCCCTAATTATTAGTTATGTTGAACATTTTTTGAGATGTTTCTCAGCCATCTCTAATTCCTCCTCTGTGAAGTCTCTATTCAGTTCTTTGCTCCATCTTTTGAGTGACTCATTTATTTTCTTTCTTCTTTGTTTTTTGAGTAGTTTGTATACTCTGGAAATCAATGCTTTGTCAGATGTTTCTGCAGTGAAGGTTTCCTCCCACTCAGTGGGTTTTCTCTTCACTTTCTTTATTGTTTCTTTTGATGTACAGAAGCTTTTGAGTTTGATGAGGTCCCATTTGTCAATTGTCGATCTTATTTCTTGTGCAGCTGCTGTCTGATTTAGGAAGTCTTTTCCTATGCCTCTGTCTTGTAGTCTGCTGCCAAGTTTTTCTTCTATCGCCTCCAGAGTTTTGGGTTTCACGTTGAGGTCTTTGATCCATCTGGAATTGACTTTTGTACAGGGCAGGAGGTAGGGGTTTAATTTCTTTCTTCTACAGGTGGTGATCCAGTTTTGCCAACACCACTTGCTGAAAATGCTGTCTTTCCTCCATTTGTCTTCCTGGACCACTTGTCGAATATGAGGTGGCTGAAATTATCTGTGCTCAGGTTTGGATCTTCAGTTTTGTTCCATTGGTCAACATGTATGTTTTTGTTCTAGTACCAAGCTGGTATTATGACTAAAATAGTTAGCTAAAAGTAGTTACCAAATTTTTTTTAGTTTTTGGGGTTTGGCTAGAAATATTTTGTAAGCATCATTTGAGTGATGTGTAGGTGATGTGGGGGGTATGGGGGCTTGGAAAATAATGGTTTTGTTATTTTGTTGCAAGGGAGGATCTCTTATAGAAGATGGTAAGAATAAATTGTATGTCCTCGAAGCATTAATCCTAATGTAATCATTGGGTTGGGTGTGGAGAAAGAATATTGACTAATAAGTCCGACTGCAATATGATTGGATGGCAAAAACATACGACTACAATATAATTGGTTCTCTCAAGCCTTGACGGCTATGCTGAGTCACAGCATCCTAAAAATAAAAGATACCAAATGCATGACACCACAGTTATGTTGGTCATGGGCTGATTAGACATTAATCCATCGAGATGTCTTATTTAAGGGGAACGTATGGGCGATAACGCATTAAAATGGCCCTGAAGTAAGAACCAGATGTCTAGTGAAGATCATAGTTAGCTACCCCCAAGTTAAATGGGCCCGGGGCGAGAAGAGGGGCATAGGTGGGCGGGTTGTTGGTTTCACGGAGGATGGTAGATTAAGGGACCACATGCGGAAGGGGATAGTCATATGGAAGAGGAAGATTTATGACTATAATGGTGTATGCCTATATTATGCAGATATAGCTTTAGATCATGAATTAAACTGTAGATAAGGATAGACTAGTTGAGGTTAAATGGAAGTATAATTATTGGGTTATTGTTGAGTATAATGGATTTATAGTATTGTTTGATATGCTTGTGGATAATGATATTATGCATGAAAACAATATAATGTAATGTATTACATTATAATGTATTATGTAATATTTGAAATTTTAATACTTGCTTATATGATAATGGGATTAAAATTTATGTACAAAAATTAATTTAATGTAATATGTAATATTTTATTTAAATATTGCATGCTTAATATATTTAGTGGACGTGAATATAATGTACTATATACATATTATTGGATGTATACATTATAAATATTGTTAAATTTACATAATAAGTATTACTTAATGTGTGCAAAGAGTAGTTTAAATAGAATGTTAGCTTTGGGGGTTAATGGCAAAAGAAAAACTTTCCTCCTTGATGTTCTGGGAAATTTATTTTCATTTTTGGTTTACAAGACCAAGGTAATTTGTTATACTACCAGAGCAGGGTTGGGTTTTTAGAGTTTTATAGTTTTGTTTTCTAGGATACTGGCTAAGGGTAAAAGGATAAGGAGAATAGAAAAATAAAGAATAGAGGCGATTTGGTCAATGAGAATAAAGGGGGCTTTGACTGGTTGTCCTCCGATTCATGTGAGTGTGATTAGGTCAGCTACTAGGATTCAAAATAGACATTGGCTAAGGGGCCGGAATGTGAGGCTGTGTAGGGGTGAGGTGTGGAGTAGAGGGAGTAAGATTAAGATGAGAATAGATAAGACAAGGGCAACCACTCCTCCTAATTTATTGGGGATTGAACGAAGAATGGCGTAGGCAAAGAGGAAGTACCACTCTGGTTTGATGTGGGGTGGGGTGTTGAGGGGATTAGCAGGGGTGTAGTTATCTGGGTCTCCTAGAAGGTCTGGGGAAAATAAGGTAAGGGAAACAAGGTTAGGCCTATAATAATGAAGCCTAAGATGTCTTTTATGGTGTAGTATGGGTGGAAGGGGATTTTATCGGCATTAGAGTTTAAGGCTGTGGGGTTGTTTGAGCCTGTTTCGTGAAGGAAAAGTAAGTGGACTATGACTAGGGCTGTGATGATAAATGGGAGAATAAAATGGAAGGTGACGAATCGGGATAGGGTAGCTTTATCTACAGAAAAGCCCCCTCAAATTCATTCTACTAATGTGGGTCCGATATATGGGATAGCTGATAATAAATTTGTAATTACTGTGGTTTCTCAGAAGGATATTTGGCCTCATGGGAGAACATATCCTAAGAATGCGGTTGCTATAACGGAGAATACTAAGAGAATGCCGATATTTCAGGTTTCTAGGAAAGTGTAGGAGCCATAGTAGATTCTGGAGCTGATGTGAAGAAATAGGTAGATAAAAAATATGGAGGCTCCGTTGGCATGGATATAGTGGATAAGTCAGCCATAGTTTACATCTTGACAGATATGGGCTACAGATGAGAAGGCAGTAGTAGAATCGGATGAGTAGTGTATTGCTAGGAATAGGCCTGTAATAATTTGTATTAGAAGGCAAATGCCTAAGAGAGAGCCGAAGTTTCATCACACTGAGATGTTAGATGGGGTGGGAAGATCGATGATGGCATGGTTAATAATTTTTATAGGGGGGTGAGATTTTTGGAGGTTTGTCATTAGGTTTCTATAGTTGAATTACAACGATGGTTTTTCATATAGGTCTTAGTTAAATGCTAGGTAGAAATAATGATAGATTTAGTTCTAATATTTAGTGTTCTCTTAGTGGTGTGTTTTGTGGGGGTTGTAATTAAAGCCTTCACCTATTTATCGGGGTTTAGGGTTGCTTGCTGGTGGGTTAGCCGTTAGTTCCTAAGACCAACGGATTTCTTCTATCCTAAGAAAGTTAAGAAAGCTGTAAGTTTAATTATGGGTGCATGAATTAGCAGTTCTTGCAACTTTCTTGGTAGATAAGAAGATTACTCTTCTATTTTTAGGTTCACAGTTTAATGTTTTTTTAAACTATATCTACAATAAGGGAGACCAAGAATGAGTTTGGGATTAATAGAGATGAGAATAATAGGGAAGATGTGGAGTGATGCAATTATAGTTTCTCGAGTGAGGGTAGGGGGTATAAATTTTGTGTGTGGGGTTATTTTGCCTCGTTGTGAGGAAATAATTATATAGAAGGAGTATAGGGCCATAATTAAAACATTGATTCCTATAAAAAGAATGGTAAAATTAGATCATGAAAAGGAAGAGGAGATAATAAGAAGTTCTCCAGTAAGGTTGATTGTTGGGGGTAAAACAAGGTTAGCTAGGCTTCCTAATATTCATCAGATACCTAGGAGGGGAAGAATGGTTTGTAAACCTTGGGCTAAAATAAGGGTACGGCTGTGAATTCATTCATAGTTTGTGTTGGCCAGGCAAAAAAGAAGTGATGATGTTAGGCTGTGTGTGATTATAAGTGCAGTGGCTCCTATATAGCTTCAAGGTGTTTGAATTATGATGGCAATAATGACTAGGGCTATATGGCTTACTGAGGAGTAAGCGATTAGTGATTTTAGGTCAATTTGTCGAAGGCAGATTGAGCTAGATATAATTATTCCTCAGAGTGATAAAAGAATGAAGGGATAAGCTATATTTTTGTTAATAGGGTCTAATAAAATTGAGATTCGTATCATGCCATACCCCCCTAGTTTTAGGAGAATAGCAGCAAGGATTATAGAACCTGCGATGGGGGCTTCTACGTGGGCTTTTGGTAGTCATAAGTGAATTCCGTAGAGTGGTATTTTTACTAGGAATGCGAGTATGAATATTAGTCATAGAAGATAATTAGATCATATATTATTGATTTGTGTTTGTTGAAGGTTAAGGAGGATGAAGTTTAGAGTACCTAGGAGGTTGTAGGTGTAGATGAGGGCAATTAGGAGAGGAATTGATCCAATAAGTGTGTAAAAGAGGAAATAGAGACTGGCGTTTAGGCATTCTGTTTGATTTCCTCATCGAGTGATGATGATAAGTGTAGGAATAAGTGTTGCTTCGAAGAGAATATAAAATAATATTATATCAGTTGTTGAAAATGTTAAAATTAAGAGGTTTTGTAGGAGAATAAGTATAGAGATGTATGTTTTTTTGTAGTTTAAGGGTTGATTTGCTAGGTGGTTTTGGCTGGCTAATAATGTGAGTGGAAAAAGCCAGCAAGTAAGGATTAGGGGGGGAGAGGATAAGGAGTCAGTAAATATAATTAGGGAGAAGTTTTGGCTAAAATTGTCATTGAGATTAATAGTATATAAAGAAACTAGGGTAATTAAGAAGCTATAAAAGGTTGTATTTATTCAGATAAAGTTGTTTTTTGAAAATCAAGTTAGTGGTAATAGTATTAGCGAGGGTAAAATAATTTTTAGCATTGAAGGAGATTTAGGTTTTGGACATAGTCTGTTCCATATGTGTTGGAGATAGAAACTAGTAGGGCGAGTCCGATTGCAGCTTCACAGGCTGGGAATACAAGAATAGTAGTGGGGATGATTAATGAAAGTGTAAATTGAGAATTAAGGGAGGCTATAGAGATTATGAGGAATAAAGAGAGTATTAATCCTCTATACATAGAAGTGTTGATATTATGTGTGATCGGAAGATTAGTGTCCCTAGTAGAGAAAGAAAGAAGGCTAAGATAAGGTTAAGGAAAACTGGAGTGATATGTTATTTATGGGTTGGGCCATAGTTTAATGAGTCGAAATCATTTGTGTTTTTTTTTTTTTAAACAAAATACCAAGTTAATCAGCTCATTCTAAGCCTTTGTAAGTCACTCATAAAGAAATCCTAGAGATAAAATAGTGATAAGGAATAAGGCGACTATAATGGTGGATGTGAGGTTGTTAGATTGAAGGGCTCAAGGGATAGGAAGTAGAAGTGCAATTTCCAAGTCGAAAAGAAGGAAAGTAATAGCAACAAGAAAAAATTTTATTGAGAATGGAAGGCGAGCAGATCCTAGAGGGTCGAAACCACATTCATAGGGAGTAATTTTTTTCTGTATAAATGTTTAATTGAGGGAATCAGAAGGCCATAGTTACTAGAACTGAGGCTAAGAAAAGGTTTATAGATAGTGCGATTAAGAAATTAATTATCCTTTTCTAGGGGTTTTTCTAGATCTGTCTGATTGGAAGTCAGAGGTACTAACTATACTAAAAGGATAAGAGCCTCATCAATAGATAGATACATAAAGGAAAAGTCATACTACATCTACGAAATGTCAGTATCAGGCTGCAGCTTCGAAGCCGAAGTGGTGTTTTGATGTAAAGTGAAAATTTAGTTGTCGGAAGAGGCATGTTAGAAGGAAAGTTGTCCCAATAATTACGTGAAGTCCATGAAATCCTGTAGCTATGAAGAAAGTTGAGCCGTAAATGCCGTCTGAGATTGTAAAGGGAGTTTCATAATATTCGGATGCTTGAAGAATTGTGAAATATAGTCCTAAAAGAATGGTTAAGAGTAAGGCATAATTTATGTTAGATCGATGTCCTTCTATTAAGCTGTGGTGGGCTCAAGTGATTGTTACGCCTGATGCAAGGAGAACTGCTGTATTAAGAAGAGGTACTTCAAAGGGGTTTAATGGGGTGATTCCTGCTGGTGGTCAATATCCGCCTAATTCG
Organism: Rhizomys pruinosus; assembly: GCA_009823505.1. NCBI lineage: Eukaryota > Metazoa > Chordata > Mammalia > Rodentia > Spalacidae > Rhizomys > Rhizomys pruinosus. The sequence goes on from VZQC01002896.1 coordinate 337,636, forward strand.
TGTGTAGGGGCTAAACTGGAATGGTAAAATGCTCAGAAAAAGCCGGCGAAGAAGAATACCTCAGAAATAATAAACAAGATTATTCCGTAGCATAAGCCTTTTTGGACAACGGGTGTATAATGGCCTTGAAAGGTTCCTTCTCGAATTATATCGTGCCATCATTGATATATAGTTAGGATGTTGGTGAATAAACCAGTAATTAGGAGGAGGGAGGAGTTAAAGTGGAATCATATAATTAGTCCAGAAGTTATTAGGAAAGCAGATAGGGCGCTGGTTAGTGGTCATGGGCTAGGATTAACTATATGGTACGCATGTGTTTGGTGGGTCATTAGGAATTGTCATGTAAGTAAAGGCTAACAAGAAGTGTGAAGACATAGGCTTGAATAAGTGCTACGGCAAGTTCTAAAATTGTTAAGAGAATAAGGATAATAAATGTGATAGAGGCAATGGGGATGTTGATTGAGATAAGGGCTAGTGTGGCACTGCCAATTAAGTGAATGAGTAAGTGGCCTGCTGTAATGTTGGCAGTAAGACGAACAGCTAAGGCTATTGGTTGAATTAGTAGGCTAATAGTTTCAATAATAATGAGTATGGGGATTAATATAATTGGGGTTCCTGTGGGTAGGAAATGAGCTAAAGATGCTTTTGTTTTATGTCGAAAGCCTAAAATTACTACTCTTGCTCATAGCGGGATAGTTAAGCCCAGATTTATTGAGAGTTGTGTGATAATAGTAAATGTATGGGGTAGTAGTCCTAGTAAATTGCTAGAGGCAATGACGATGATTAGTGATGTAAGAGCGTTCATGAGCGGCCTTTTGGTGTGTGTATAAGTATTTGTTTTGTAATTAGTTGAAATAGTCATGATTGGAGTGATAAAAAACGGTTGTTAAGAAAGCGATTAGATTTGGATAAGAAGATGCTTGGAAAGAAAATAATGAAGATAACGATAGGGAGGCCTATAAGTGTGGGGGTAGCGAAAGAGGTGAATAAATTTTCGTTCATTTTAGGGTTCGAGGGTGAGGAGAGTATAGTAGATCTTCAGGTTTGAAAGAAGGTAGGGGTAGGAAATTAAAATTAGTTTGGGGGGCTGGAGAGATGGCCTAGCGGTTAAGAGCACCTACCACTCTTACAGAGGACCCGGATTCGATCCCCAGCACCCACATGGCGTCCGAGAACCATCTGAAACTCCAATTCCAGGAGAACTCCAGTTCCAGGGGAATCCGACACCCTCCTCTGACCTCTGAGGCATTGCACGACATGGGTGCACAAACCTGCATGCAGAGAGTACATTCATACACATACAGAAATAAATAAAAAATTAAATGAAAAAAATTAAAAAAAATGTTATCTTAAAAAAATTAGTTTTGGTTGAATAATAGAGAATAGGGTGATTAAAGAGAATATAACTATGGTTGTTCATGTGGAAGTATCAAGTTGGGGCATTCATTGTGGAGAATTAATTTTCTCTTTAACTTAAAAGGTTAATGCTTAAAGCTTCACAATGGGTTAAATTATTGTGGCAGATCAGTTTTCAAATTGTTTTAGAGGGACTATTTCTAGGACAATGGGTTTGAAGCTGTGGCTAGAACCGCAGATTTCTGAGCATTGTCCGTAAAAGAGTCTTGGATGAGTGGATGAGAGGGTTGCCTGATTTAGTCGTCCTGGGATGGCGTCCGTTTTTAGTCGGAGAGATGGAACTGCTCAGGAATGAAGAACATCTTCTGATGAGATTAATATGCGAATTGGAAGATCTATTGGGAGAACAACTCGGTTATCTACTTCTAAGAGTCGAAGTTCTCCTGGTTTAAGCTCATTTGTTGGGATTATATAAGAGTCGAAACTGAGGTCTTCATAATCCGTGTATTCATAACTTCAGTATCATTGATGGCCTATAGTCTTTACTGTGTATTGGGTTATAAATCTCATCTATCACATATAGGATTCGAAGAGAGGGTAAAGCAATTAGAATTAGGATCATGGTGGGTAGAACAGTTCAAATTGTTTCTACTTCTTGTGCGTTTATGGTACTTGTGTGTGTAAGTTTTGTGCTTAGTATAGAGAAAATCACGTAAAGTACTAGAAAGCTAATAAGAAAGACAATTATGAGTGTATGGATGATCTTCTTGATGTGGGTCTGTATGCAATTTGCCAGTATCCTGTTTAGAATTTTGGCATCTTTGTTCATTAGGGAGATGGGTCTATAATTCTCCTTTTTAGTTGTATCTTTGCCTGGTTTTGATAATAGAGTGATGCTGGCTTCATAGAGGGAATTTGGGAGAATTCCCTCTGCATCCTTCTAAACAGCTTCAGTAATAATGGTTGTAGGTCTTTTTGAAATGTTTTATAGAATTCTGCCAAGAAACCATCTGGGCCTGGGCTTTTTTTAGTTGGGAGGTTTCTTATTATATCTTCAATTTCTTCATGTATTATGGGTCTGTTTAAGCTGTGGATCTCTTCTTGGTTGAGCTTTGGTGATTCTTAGGATTTCAGATATTCATCCATTTCTTCTAGGTTTTCAAACTTGGTAGAGTATAGGTTCTTGAAATATTCCCATATGATTTTCTGGATCTTTTCCTTGTCTGTTGTGATATTTCCCTTTTCATCATGGATTGTATTGATTTGGAGTTGTTCCTTCTTTCTTTTGGTTAACTGAGCTAGAGGTCTGTCTATCTTGTTTATTCTTTCAAAGAACCAACTTTTGGCTTCATTGATTTTTTTTTCTGCTCTGATGTTTATTTCTTCCCTGTCGGGTGCATTTAGGGTTCCATCTGTTATTGGCCTCCCCCCCCCTCGGTGGCTTTAGCTGTAGTGTTAGATTATTCACTGTGCTCTTTCTGTTTTTTTCTATTGTAGGCACCCATGGCTATAAACCTCTTAGGACTGCTTTTAAGGTATCCCATAGGTTTTGTTGTGTTGTATTGTCATTGTCATTCAGTTCCAGGAATGCTTTTATTTCTTTCTTTATCTCTTCCTTGACCCATTCATTATTCAAGAGTGTGTTGTTTAGTCTCCATGTGTACTTGTAGGTAGTAGGGCTTATCCTAGTGTTGATGTTGAGCTTTATTGGACAGTGGTCTGATAGAATGTGTCCTAGTTTGTCTTCAATTGCTGTGACAAAATTCTCTGACCGACACCAACTTGGGGAGGAAAGGGTTTATTCAGCTTACATCTTCTAGGTCACAGTTCATCACTGAGGGAGCCCAATGCAGGAACTCAGGGCAGGGACCTGGAGGCAGGAGCTGAAGCACAGGCCATGGAGGAATGCTATTCACTGGCTTGCTCCCCTGGCTCATGCCCAGCCTGCCTTCTTATACCATACACAAAAACTTGCCCTGCCCAGGGTGGCACTACTCATTGTGGGCTGGGCCCTCCCACGCTGCTTGACAATTAAGACAATACTCCACAGATGTGGCCACAAGTCAATCCAATGGAGCCAACTCCCAAATTGAGGCTCCCTCAACCCAGGTGTGTCAAGTTGACACTAAAGCTATCCAGCACAATTGACCCCTTGTCAACTTGACACACAAAATACATCACTATTAAACCACCACCTTTCCATTTCTTATCCCCAAAATATGATGTTAACATTAATCACAACCTAAGACAGTACAACCTTAAAAGCCCCACAGTCCTTAAAATGTCCAAACACTTAAAAGTTCACAGTCCATTAAAAGTCTCTTAACTGTGGGCTGCTGTAAAATCCAAAACAAGTACTGTCTTATTTCAAAGGGAAGAATCAGGCACTCTCAAACAAAACCTAAGTCCAGCAAAGTAGCTCAAGGCTGGACACCTGGGATTCACTCAAGATCTTCTGGGCTCCAAAGGGTCTCGGCAGCTCCCCCTCTCCGACTCTGCCGTCTGTGGCACACACAGCTCATCTTGAAGGCCCAGGCTGACTTCATTCCACACCTGCCGCTGCTCTTGGTGGTTGTCCCATGATCCTGGCATCTCAAAAAAAAAGCTGGGGTCGCCACTGAAACTGAGGCAGCCCCTTCACCAATGGGCTCTTCTGACCTCTCCTGGTGCAAAGCCTCAGCTTCTCTCCATGACCTCTGCAATTCTGGGGTCTTCACTGCAACCGAGGTGCACTTCCACCAATGGTCTTTCCTGACCTCTGAACAGTGCCAAGCCTCGGCTGCTCTCTGTGACCCCCTCAAATTTCAACACCAGAACCACATAGGAGACTCTTACATGTTACCAAGTCCTGCTTCTGGCTGGAGATGGAGGCTCAGGCCCCTTCTGGTACACAGCTTCTGTGTGCTGACCCTGAAGTAATTCTTCCCAGAAGATTTCACCACAGTGATGCTGGTCTCTTGTTACTTACAGCTGATTTTTCAGCCCCAGCTAATCAGCATCAATTGTCCCAGTACAACAAAGATGTAACTTCAGGTTCTGGTCTCTTGTTACTTACAGTTAATTCTTCAGCCCCAGCTGACCAGAACCCACAGATTACAGTCCTGATGATCTCTGTTCCCCTTTGAAACTAGAAACTTCACAAGCCAGGCCTCCATCTTCTACAAATCCTTCAGCAAAACTGCTTCAAGCTCCACAACAACAATATTTAGGCATTCAGTGATCTTCCCAGCCCAAAGTTCCAAACACCTCCACAATCCTTCCCCAAAACACCGAGGTCAGGTCTGCACAGCAATACCCCACTCTTCTGGTACCAGTTTCTGTCCTAGTTTGTCTTCAATTGCTGTGACAAACTACTCTGACCGACACCAACTTGGGGAGGAAAGGGTTTATTCAGCTTACATCTCCTGGGTCATAGTTCATCACTGAGGGAGCCCAAGGCAGGAACTCGGGGAAGGAACCTGGAGGCAGGAGCTGAAGCACAGGCCATGGAGGAATGCTGTTCACTGGCTTGCTCCCCTGGCTCATGCCCAGCCTGCCTTCTTATACTGTACACAACAACCTGCCCAGGGTGGCACTACTCATTGTGGCCTGGGCCCTCCCACACTGCTTGACAATTAAGACAATACTCCACAGATGTGGCCACAGGCCAATCCAATGGAGCCAACTCCCCAATTGAGGCTCCCTCAACCCAGGTGTGTCAAGTTGACACTAAAGTTATCCAGCACAGAATGCATGAAATTATTTCAATCTTTTTGTATTTGTGGAGGTTTCTTCTGTGTCCCAGTGTGTGGTCGATTTTGGAGAATGTTCCATGGGGTGTTGAGTCGAAAGTGTATTCTCTGGTATTAGGGTGGAATATTTGGTAGAGGTCCATGAGTTTCATTTGGTGTATCATATCGTTCAGTTTAGATGTCTCTCTGTTTATTCTTTGTCCTGTTGACCTATCCAAAGGACTCAGTGGGTTATTGAAGTCCCCTACTATGAGTGTACTGGGGTTAGTCTGTGACTTGTGGTCCTGGAGAATTGTCTTTATAAAGTTTGTTGCAGCAGAGTTTGGTGCATGTATATTCATGATTGTGAAATCTTCTTGGTGAATTGTTCCTTTGATAAAAATGTAATGGCCTTCTTTGTCTCTTCTGATTTCTTTTACTTTGAAGTCTATTTTGTCTGATATTAAAATAGTAATACCTGCTTTCTTTTTGGTACCATTTGCTTGGAATATTTTTTCCATCCTTTCACTTTAAGGTGGTGTCTGTCCTTGAAGGTAAGATGTGTTTCTTGTAGACAGCATATTGATGGATTCTGTTTCCTAATCCAAACTCTTAGTCTATGTCTTTTTTTTTTTTTTGTATTTTTTTAATTTTTTTTTTAATTTTAATTTTTATTTATTTCTGTGTGTGTATGAATGTACTGTCTGCATGCAGGTTTGTGCACCCGTGTCGTGCAATGCCGCGGAGGTCAGAAGAGGGTGTTGGATTCCCCTGGAACTGGAGTTCTCCTGGAATTGGAGTTTCAGATGGTTCTCAGCCGCCATGTGGGTGCTGGGGATCGAACCCGGGTCCTCTGCAAGAGCAGTCGGTGCTCTTAACCGCTAGGCCATCTCTCCAGCCCCAGTCTATGTCTTTTGATTGGGGAATTTAGTCCATTAATATTTAAGGTTATGACTGATAGGTTTGTGTTGCTTCCTTTTGCCTTGTTATCCATTTGTGGTTTGGGTTTATGTTTCTAGTTTTGCAGTTATGCTTTTATTGATTTCTCTTTCTAGGTGCCTGGGGATGGTTGCTCCTTTCTTCTTTTCTTTGAATTGCTTCAAGTACTCTCTGCAGGGTTGGTTTTCCGGACATGTATTCTTTCATCTTGTTTATGCCATGAAAGGTTTTTCTCTCTCCTTCAATTATCATAGACATTTTTTCTGGGTATAGTAACCTGGGTTGGCATCTATTGTCCTTTAACACTGGGAATGCTTTGCTCCAGGTTCTTCTTGCTTTCTTAGTTTGATCAACAATCAGCCTTGCTGAAGCACCCAGCTGTTGCCTACCTACTGTGCTTGCCTCAGCTGGTCTCGGGAGATCTCAGATCTCGAGACTCACACAACCCTACCTTTTATACCAGCTGGGAGGATAACTCCGCCCCCACAGCCACAAAATCCAATTAAGCCAAAGACAACTGGATTAACAGCTTAACTATATTAAATCAATCAACAATCAGTCTTGCTGAAGCACCCAGCTGCTGCCTACCTACCTGCACTTTCCTCAGCTGGTCTTGGGAGATCTCCTGAGCTCTACCTTTCACAGTGTAAAGCATCATGGGGAAGTTAGGAATCACAGTGCCCAGACTTCTTTCCATCTATGAGCGAGCTTATGATGAGTTAGAGTCAACAGAAATACAAGCCAGGAGAATATCTTTCCTGATTAATGAACTCAGGAAATGCTGTGCTTGCCTGCTTGCTTTCTCCTTACTTTTGTCCCAGTAGCTGAACCTGTAAGATAAGGGCAACTTCATAAAAGAGAGTAAAATGCTCCTGCAGCCTCTGAGTGACCATGAAGATACATATTGGCTAACATAGCATCAGCACTGAACAAAGTAAAAGAAATAAATGTGATTATTATATTTTAGTTAGCATACAACATGATGGGTTTCATTATAGCTTTTTTGATTTACACCTTGCTTTTGTTGATCTTATTTCCTCACTTTCCTCCTCTATCCTTCTTCCCCCTCCCACTGGTCCCTATCCTCCCCATGTGTAGCCTTCTTCTTTTATACCACTTGTATTCCTTGAACCCCCATTCCAACCCTCCCTTAAGACTTCTCTTTTCCTTGCTGGTTTCATGACCTATACCTCCCAACATACATGCACACATACATAAAAATTAGAATTTAGCATCTAGACAAGAGAGAAACATGGGCTGTCTTTCTTTGCTTAACACAATTATGTCCAGTTCCACCCATTTTCTTGTAAGTGTCCTGACTTGACTTTCCTCTGCAATAACAGAATAAAATTCTATTACGTATATGTACATTATTTTCTGTAGGCATCATTTTGGCAGAAGCACTTAAAAGCAGTTATCTAACAGCCAAAGCCTTGACCCTTGCTGTTATTCTCACAGACCTGTGAAGCCTGGGCTGTCTTTGGATCTCTCAGGAAAGAAGTTTGATCTGGAATATAGCCTGAGGTTCCCTTGTCCCAGTTGCCTTCCCCAGCCCCCAATTGTGTGTATATATATTCTGGCCTATGCATGGGTTGGTATAAAAGCCTTGAGTTCCAACATGAAACTTGAGTCTATCTCCTGGACTTTCTCTGAGTCTGTTTCCTTTTTCATTCCAGGAGTAACTTCCCATGGTCCCCTTCCCTCCCCTTGCCAGAGCTCAGCTTAGGAACTGTTAAGCCTGCCAGAAGGAAACAGCTCCAAAAGCCTGTAGTCTTGTAGAACTGCCAGCCTGGTTCTAGGAGGGAAGAATATCATGTGGATTGCAGCCACGTGTGAGTAAAGGATCAACAGACAATAGAAATGAACTACAACTGGCACCCAGAATGTGTGGCTTGATTTCCACCAAAGGAAGGAAGAAGATAAAAGGTACTATACTGCCCTGTCTCTCTCAGATATATTTCCCCCCACGAGAGAGGACAGTCTTGGAGGGTTTACCATGAAGAAGGAGAAAGTACTCCCCACTCCGGAAGTGGTATTTGGGGTAGTGGCCAGGCATAGGCCTATCTCCATGAAATCTCTTCTTTCACAAGAGATTAATCTTTTAATCTGTTTTCAGTATTTCTCCTCTATACAGCCAGGCTTTGGCCTATCTCTGTGCAAAAATTCTCCTTTCTATGAGAGATTAATCTTTGAACTGTCTTTTGCCCTTACCACTAGGATTTCCTGCCTCTCTTTATCATGGGAAGCAAATAGTCATGCCAATCAAAATACAAGCAGCTGTGGCTGTGGCTCTGCAGCAGTCCTAGCGAGCAGAGGAGCTGGCGGCATGCCCCAGGTTCCAGGAGGGGCCAGAGTGCTGGGCTTGGGGCCAGTGTGCCCTGAGGGGTGCTGCATGGGGACCCAGATGAGCTTAGACCAGAAACAGGCACAGCCAGTGGCCCTCACTCAGCCCTGCTCTGCCGGGGCTCTGCTGCCTCCACCCATGCAGCTCGATCACCCCACACTCCCAGCTACTCTCTCTCAAAGGGCCTCTGCCACACAAAAATTGTATCAGATCAGTAATAACCAATACCTTCTTTTGCAGGGATTTCCCATTAATGTAGCCCCAACTCGGAGCCACAAAAATTATAACAAAATCATTTCTCAGGAAAGGAAAATGTAGCATCAGCTGCCTGCATCTAGTGCATGGCAGATTTGAGCACAGGACTACATTTCCCAGAATTCCTTGGGCCTGTCATGGCCATGTTAACATCCTGTCACAGGCATTTTTTTCATTTTCTTTCCTTCCAGGCCGAAAGACTACATTTTCCAGGGTGCTTCAGGTCTGTCGCCAAACATAAATTTAGTATGGTTCCAGTTTTTTTTTTTTTTTTTTTTTTTATTTCAGGTTTTTAAAAAAATATACAGTGAAAATGTACCTTTGAACTTTATTGTGTTCTTTCTCATGATACTTGTCCAGAATTGAGGTAATTGTATTGTTCCTTGCACATCAATTTTTATCTCGAGATAATATTTGATATGGCCATTTAAAATCTGTTAGGTTAAATTCCATCTCAAGCATGCTTCTCTAAATCTGATACATGAGTACCCAAAAAAGCATCTTTAAACGAATTGTGCACAACTGATCAATTAATAAGTCCTAGGCATTTCAAAGTCAATCAATTAAGGATCTTAAACTATTCTAAAATTAATTAATAAAAGAACGTCCTGAATAATTTTGGAGACTTTTATATTTGTTTTTACCATTTTTAAAATTCACAGGCCCCCAGACCACGTGGTTTTGTAATCTACTGCTGAACACAAATAACAAGTCATCTTAATTCATGTCTGTGAAAATATAATACCATTATATTTTAAAAAGACAACTTTGTATGAAGATTTTCAAGCCAGCTTGGTCTAACAAAAAATTAATTAAAGCTAATTTATGTTCTTAAACAACTATTTGTCATTAGTTAAAAAATTAATTTGTGTGATTTTTCTATTAACATAGATTTAGTAAAGACTAACTCTAAAACCAAAATTGATTTTTCCCTAACTCAGGTCTGCCAATACATTTAAACAGCTAATAAATTAATTCATTTATGAAGGGTAGATATAAATTTGTTCAGGTAGTAGTTCAAAGTTTTATTAAGTATGTACTATCATTAACTGGATGTGACCAACCAGCACCCAGTAGGATTTGTAAAACCCATTCTATAAAATTTATACCTTAAAGTTATATATCTAAGAATTGTAATATATATAAAAGTTAAAATTATATATGTATAAACCTTATTTCTACAGGATCCAGTCTTAATCCGGTAACTTAAAAATCAGAGTGTACATTTAATCAAGATTCCTCTAACTTATTTTTACTTGTGTTCAAAATTTATTCATACATTGGATAATGGTAAATTAATTACTTATGTTGTTTAAAAATTGGTCTAATACTGTCAACATAAAAAATATGTCACAGGGTTGGAGAGATGGCCTAGCAGTTGGGAGTGCTGACTGCTCTTGCAGAGGACCCAGGTTCAATCCCAGCACCCACATGGTGACTGAGAACCATCTTTGACTCCAGTTCCAGGGGAATCTGACACCCTCTTCTGACCTCTGTGGTATTGCACGACATGGGTGCACAAAGTTACATGCAGTCAGTACATTCATACACATAAAAATTAATTAATTAATAATTAATTAATTAAAATTTTAAAAATGAAGTTTTAAAAAATCAGTCACACTTAAATTTATGTAAACTGCAAGTTGCTTTTCATTCTAATCCATACTAAATTTCCAGGTAACAGCCTTGACATTAATGTATATCCAATGTCCTTTTATAATATTATCTGTAACATCCCCTTTGTCTACAAGATAATTTAGTTTTAAAAAAGACAGTATTTCATCTCTTCATGAACAATAGACCTCAGGACATCAGTTCCTGTTTGGATATGTATGTGGTACTATGGTTTTCAGAAAGAATATATTTGCCTAAAATAAGGTGAAATTAATGTAATGCCCTCCAAAGGATAGCTTAACATCTTCCTTACATTAAGAGACATAAAATCTCTTTGAAGGATATCCTATTTCTCAAAAACATCTATTAAATATGTATCAAGGCCAGGTATTCTACTGGCTGGGATTTCTCCCAACAGCCAATTACATCAGTAAAAATTATTACAGCTGTCTTTTATCAAGCTAAAAATCAGGCCTAATAAATCTACCAGGACTGAAGAGGGCCATGGATAATTCCAGTACTAAACTAATAAATTATTTTACTTTTAAAACTTAAAATTAAAGGGCTAATCTATGTTATTCTTAAAAGAATTTTAATGAGCCTTCATCCATTTACCTACAGTAAAATAAAAAATGGTATCTCTAACAACCTGTGCTATGCCAGCAGCACAACCTAGTATAGTAAATGATGTTTACTTGACTGCCTATGCTATTACCATTCATATTTCATCAGTAAACTACAAAAGGGTATCCCTGAGAGCCAAGATTCCAGCTAAGTGAGAGGCCATCTGCAGCCTCACAATCCATGCCTCCAAAGAGACTGAAGCCAGAGCTGAGTCACCAGCCTCCTGCTGGAAAAGGCTGAGACAACCTGTGTACTATCTTCAACAACAAAAAATGGTTTACTCCTCTGTCTCACCTGCCCTCCCCAGAAAGCCTGGAAACTGCTGGCTAAAGAAAAACCTACAGGAGATAATTATGACTGAACTTTGTTCTATCAATGTAGTTGCATGTAAAGATTTCTTCAGCCAGGCTTGGGACTTTGGGGGTGCAAGTAAAAAACACCATCTATGTTAAAAGGGTTATAAGCCATATCTGTATATATTCATGTATAAGATAAGGAATGTTACTCTTAGAAACAATGTCATGCACATACTTGTATGTCTTTGTATGTATTTAGGTGTAGGACAAGCAATGTCATTTTAGAGACTATGTTGCTCACATGCCTGTATGTTTTAATGTGAGAAAAGTTATTACTTTTGCTTTGTCATTTTTTAGAGTTCCACCACTTAAGGGCAAAGTTGCATGCTCAATGCTTCTCTTTGCATTTTTTATGGTTGTTTTGCCATGCATCGGCATCAGTTTCTGTGTTTAAATCATAGGTGTGAATGCACTTGAGAGTCATAGCAACTGGCCTATGGCCTTTTGCTGCCTCTGTGTTCAGAGGAAGATCAAAAGATGCCTGCATGCCTTTATGTTTAAGAGAAAAATGGACAGGCGTGGTGGTGCATGCCTTTAATCCTAGCACTCAGGAGGCAGAGGCAGGCGGATCTTTGTGAGTTCAAGGCCAGCCTGGTCTACAGAGCGAGTTCCAGGACAGCTGGGGCTACAGAGAGACCCTGTCTTGAAAAGACAGAGAGAGAGAGAGAGAGAGAGAGAGAGAGAGAGAGAGAGAGAGAGAGAGGTTATTTTTTCAACAAAAGCCCTGTTACCTGAGGCCACCAGGATAATCCTTTTTGTTAAAACCAATTCTCACCTCAGGAGGTCGGCTTCCTGGTGGGGTTACAGCTCAAATGTCTTTAGTCCAATATCAAGCCATCCCTAAAGATCCTTTGGTACACAGTGACAACTTTGCTCCATTTTAATTAATAATAATGGGAACTAGCTGTAGGAATGGGACTTTGCCTGGCTCGAGGTAAGGAACTGCAGAATCTGCCCTGGGGCTTCTCCATGATGTCGGGGTAGGCAGCATTTCCTGCTTCGCCTATCTCTGCAAAGTTACAGACCCTGGCAGCTCTTCCTTTGATGTATTGAGCAAAATGTCACACCTCTAGTTTGCTGTATACACAAATGGGAGTCCTGCTGCTGCCCCCGGTAAAAGCCAAGATTCCTACTATATACACACTCAGGTTCTGTTGTCCCCAGTTGGAACCTCATTAGGCTGCATTATTCTGGAGTATCCTCAATAGATAAAATATTAACAGCTTGTGACAACTGAGATTTTTTTAATAAGTAAAAATGGGGAGATGTAGGCATCTTTTTGGCAGAAGCACTTAAAAGCAGTTACCTAACAGCCAAAGCCTTGACCCCTGCTGGTATTCTCACAGACCTGTGAAGTCTGGGCTGTCTTTGGATCTCTCAGGAAAGAACTTTGATCTAGACTATAGCCTGAGGTTCCCTTGTCCCAATTGCCTGCCCCAGCCCCCAATTGTGTGTACATGTTCCAGCCCATGCATGGATTGGTATAAAAGCCTTGAGTTCCAACATTAAACTTGAGTCTATCTTCTGGACTTTCTCTGAGTCTGTTTCCTTTTTCATTCCACGGGTAACTTCCCATGGTTCCCTCCCCTCTCCTATCAGAGTTCAGCTTAGGAACTGTTAGCCTGCCAGAAGGAAACAGCTCCAAACACCTGAAGTCTTGTAGAACTGCCAGCCTGGTTCTAGGAGGAAAGACTAATGTATGGATGGCAGCCACGTGTGAGTAAAGGACCAACAGACAATAGAAATGACTTACAATTTTTCCTTATCCATTCTTCTGCTGATGGATGCCACAGCTTGTTCCATTTCTATTGTGGAGAGTGCAATAATAAACATGGATGTACTATGAGAAAATGAGCTTCTGAGCCTTTCCTCTTTACTACCCACACTCCCAGACCTAGCTGGGGAGTGGGATCAGCCTGGTGAGTCGCCCAGGAGAGCCCTTTTTCTCTGCCACTCCAAAGTCCCAGGCCACCCATGCACTGGCTCAGTCTAATTAGTTTTGCAGAAGCTCACCAGCCCATGCGGTTGCCCCAACATTCCCAGGTATAGCTGGAGGTGGGCAACCTGTATATCAGCCAAGACAGAACCACTCACGAGTTACCTTTGCATGCTTTCTTGGTTACCACCAAGTTGAAATCATCCCTGCCCCTTCAATAAACAATCAACACTCAGTGCCTGAGGATTAACCTATCAATTCTTCATAGATGTGAAACCTGCAAAGCTTGGGCAACAAAAATGAAACCAAAATTTTCACTGAACAAAGGCAGGCTAGAATCATCTCATATCAGACACACAGAAGAAAAGAAGTTCACATGCCCAGATCATGTTGCAAAAACACAAACAATATGAAAGACCAAGACAGTATGTCCCCCTCAAAACTCACTAGTCCTACTGAAATGTTCCACAATGAGGTTCATCTAAATAAACCCCAGGTCACAGACTTTAAAGAAACAACCATTAGCATGAGCAAAAAGTTCAAGGAGTTTAGAGAAAACAGGAACAAACATCTCAATGAACTAAAAAACGATAGGAATAAACTCCTAAGTCAAGCCCGAGGAAACTCAAATATACAGCTGAGTGATAAGGCAAAGACAATTCAAGACTTGGAAACCGAATTCAGTAAAGAGATAGAAATACTGCAGAAAACTCAAGCTGAAGTGAAGATGGAATTGAAAAACTCAATAACCCAATTAGAAAACTCAAGGGAAAGCTTTACCTGTATTGGAGCAAGTCAAAGAAAGAAGATTAGGACTTGAGGATAAAGTAGAGGAATAGGACCATTCGATCAAAGAATGTGGAAAAATGTAAAAACACAGGAAAGCACTATGCAGAAAATTAGGGATACAATTAAAAGACCAAATTTGTGAATTATAGATGTAGAAGAAGAATCACAAGTCAAGGGCGTAGACCAGATCTTCAACAGAATCGTAGAAAAATATTTCCCTAAACTAAAGAAAGATATACCCATACTGATATAAGCAGAACACAGGATATCAAATAGACAGGGATAGAAAAGAAAGTCCTATGGCATATTATAGTTAAAACACTAAATATACAGAACCAAGAGAAAGTATTGAAAACAGCAAGATAAAAACCACATGTCACATAAAAAAGAAAAACCATCAGAATAACAGCTGATTTCTCACTGGAAACTTTAAATTCCAGAAGAGCCTGCAGCAATGTAATCAAGGTTTTAAAAGACCACAGATGCCAATCCAGACTGTTTTACATGGCAAAATTATCTGCCATAGTAGAAAAAAGAAGGAAAACTTTCCATTATATAAACAGGCTGAAAGAATCTATATCCACCAAACCAGCCCTACAGAGAATACTGGAAGCAATACTACAGACTGAAGAGAGGAATAATGTAGCCAAGAAGCTACAGAAAGAAAAGAAATGAAGCTACAATTGCTGAAACACAAAATAAGACTGAGAACATGAACAACAAAACCAAAATGACAGCAATCAGCACACGCCTTTCTAATAACTTTAAACATTAATGGCCTCAACTCTTTAACCAAAAGAGTTAGTTGAATGGATTAAGAAACAATCCGTCTTTTTGTTTTCTACAGTGAACATATCTCACCTTCAAGGACAAAAAAACATCTTAGAGTCAAAGAATGAAAAGAGAATTCCAAGCAAGTAGGGTCAAGATAAAAACAGGTGTTGTTATTCTAATATCTGACAGATTAGACTTCAAACTAAAATGACTCAGAAGATATGAAGAAAGAGACTTTCTTTTGGTCAATGGAATGATCAACCAAGAAAATATTTCATATCATATAATCAAAATATTACATAATCTTAAACATATGTGCATCAAACTCTGGTCAGATGGGGAGAGGGGTCTAAATATGATTAACATCTATTATATAAAATGTCCCCAAACTTGCAGGCATGGAGATGCATGCCTTTAATCCCAGCACTTGGGAGGCAGAGACAGGAGGATCTCTGTGAGTTCAAGGCCAGCCTGGTCTACACGGCGAGCTCTAGGCCAGCTGGGACTAAATGCTGGTCTCCCAAAGAACAACAACAAAAAAATAAATGTACCAAAACTCAGTTCAAGTAAGACCCTGTCATATTTAACAGGGGGGAAAATTGTAATTCATGGATTAACATATCCAAACATGTGTCTATGCTAAAGTAACCTACCATAACTATTAGTGCTGCTTAAATACCTATATATCTAATTGCTTGTTCTTCATTAGTAGGATCGAAAGGTTATTCCTGGACAAACTGTCAGCCCATGAAAGGAAACAGCCAGAATTGACCAGAGTCCAAGTCAACAGTTCCAGAGAGAGTGGACTGTTTTACCTCTCATCCACCTGTGCCCCTTTTCTAAGCCTAGGGAACAACCTGCGGAAGAGGGGGCGTGGTAGAATGTAAGGGCTGCGATTGGGGTGAATGGTGAAACTACAGCAATGTAGTCTGGACACTCATTTGATCAACTTGATTGAACAAACAACCTGTCACCCCCCACTGGATGGTGGGGCTGTAGGTGTTTGGGCACAACAGCCTGCAGATAGGTTTTGCATGAAGGATGCTTGTACTCATGGATTATCACTTATAGCTAAAAATGAAAAAAAAAACTGAGAGAAAGATGCAGGACAGTTATGGCAGAATGCATGACCTGGGATGGGGTGGGGGTGGGGGGGGAGGGAAAGGGAAATAAGCCTGACCTGAATTGGAAAAAATGTATGAAATGCACAAAGCATCAATAAAAACTAATTAAAAAAAAAGGCACAATGCAGGACTTCAAGACACAGATTAACCACAACTCAGTAATAGTAGGCAGTTTCAGTATCTGACTTTCTCCAGTAGACAAATCATCTGGACTGGACAAAAAATAAACAGAGAAACACTGGAATTAAATGACATCACACATCAAATAGACCTAACAGATATCTATAGAATACTCCACCCAAATACTCAAAAACATACATTCTAATCAGCAGCCCAAGTAAGGTTCTCTAAAATAGATCACATACTGAGACACAAAACAAACCTCGACAAATACATAAAGTTGAAATAACTTTGTGTATCTTATCTGACCACAATGCAGTAAAACTTAAAGTCAAATAGCAAAAGAATCTCTAGTAACTACAAGAACTCATGAAGATTAAACAACACAGGATTGAATGGTAAATGGGTCAAAGAAGAAATCAAGAAAGAGAAAAATTTGTGGAATAAAATGAAAGTGAAAACAAAACATAAGACCTTTGGGATGCACTCAAAGCACTCTTAAGAGTGAAGTTTATAGCCTACATTAAGAAACAGAAGAAGAAGCTGGAGAGATGGCTCAGAAGTTAAGAACACTGACTGCTTTTGCAGAGGATCCAGTTCAATTACCAGCACCCATATGACAGATATCTCCCGTTCTCCAATTCCAGGGGATCTGATGTTTTCTTGTAATATCCATAGACAATGCATGACACGGGTGCACTTACATACATGCAGGCAATACACTCATACACATAAAAATAAAAACAAAACAAGTAAAAAAAGAAATTAGAAGAAGCACAAATGATATAATGATGCAACTCAAGAATCTGGAAAAACAAGAACAAATCAAAGCCAAGCCTAGTAGACAGGAAGAAATAGTAAAAATCAAAGCAGAAACTAATTAAATAGAAACAAAACAATACTAAAAGCTGGTTCTTTAAAAAGATTAACAAGGTTAACAAACCACTAGACCAATTAATCAAAAAAAGAAAGAAGGAAAAGAAAGAGGAGACTTAAATTAACGTAATCATAAATGAAAAGGGAAATATTATAATAGACACCAAAGAAATACTATAAAATCCCATTCCCCCTTAAGTTAGGCAATCTAAAAGAAATGAAGGAGTTTTTAGATTCATCCTCACCACCAAATTTAAACAAAGAAGAAGTCAGCAATTTACATAGACCTATAAAAAATAAGGAGCTTGAAACAACACGAAATCTTACTAAAAAAATGCCCAGGTCCAGATGGCTTCACAGCAGAAATCTACTAGACCTTCGGAGAAGAGCTATAATTAATTATTCTTAAGTTATTAAAAAATAGAAACATAAAAAACACTTAAAAATTCTTTCTAACAACTCAGTACTCTCATACCAAAACTAGGTAAAGATACAACAAAAAGGAAACTCTGGGCCACTATCTCTGATAGCATAAATGTGAAAATTCTCAATAAAATGCTTGCAAAGCAAACCTATGAATATATCAAATCCATCACAATCAAATTGGCTTTATCCCAGAGATACAGGGATGGTTCAACATACATGAGTCAATAGATGTAATAAAACATATAAATGAACTAAAAGACAAAAATCATGTGATGATCATGTTATCATCCTAATAGATGCAGAATATGCCTTTGATGAAATTCAACATGCCCTCATGATAAAAACCCTAGAGAGAAGAGAAATAGAGTGAACATATTACAATAAAATAAAGGCCATATATAACAAACTAGGAAGCAATACCATCCTAATGGCATAAAAACTCAAAGCACGCTCATTAAAATCTGTATAATGAGAGGGTTGTCTACTATCCTGACTCCCTTTCAGTATAGTCCTTGAAGCCCTAGCTAAAACAATAAGACAAGAAAAAGAAATTAAGGAGATACTAATAGGGAAGTCAAATTATCGCCTTCTGCATAGGACATTATACATAGGCAATCAAAAAATCCCACCAGAAAACTGCTAGGAGTGATCACACTTAAAGCAAAATAGTAGGATACAAAAATCAGTAGCCTTTCTATATACTAAAAACAAATATGCTAAGAAAGAGATTATAGATACTCTCCTGATCACAATAGCCTCAAAAATATCCAGGAATAATAGCCGGGCCTGGTGGCACATGCCTTTAATCACAGCACTAGGGAGGCAGAGGCAGGTGGATCTCTGTGAGTTCAAGGCCAGTCTGGTCTGCATAATGAGTTCCAGGACAGCTGGAGCTACAGGGAGACCCTGATTTAAAAAGAAAAAAAAATCCAGGAATAAGCCTAAGCAAGGCACTAGACAACCTCTAAAATGAAAATGTGAATCTCTGAAGAAAGAGCTTGAGGAAGACACTAGAAGATGGACAGACCTCCCACACTCATGGATTGCTAGAACTCATATTGGGAAAATGACAGTTCTGGGGCTGGAGAGATGGCTTAGTGGTTAAGAGCACCAACTGCTCTTTCAGAGGACCTGGGTTCAATTCCCAGCACTCACATGGTGGCTAAGAACTGTCTTTAACTCCATCCAGTTCCAGGGGAATACGATGTCCTCTTCTGACCTCCACAGGGTTGCACAACAGGGGTGCACCAACCAGCATGCAGACAGTACACTCATACTCATAAAAAATAATAAAAATTAAAAAGAAAATGACAATTCTACCAAAAGCAATCTATAGATTCAATGCAATCCCCCCAAAATTCTGATGACATCCTTCACAGAAATAGAAAAAACAATCCTAAAATTCATTCGAAAACTTAAAAGAAAATAACTAAGGAAATAAAAAAAGCAATGCTGGAGAGATTACCTTACCAGATTTCAAGCTATGTCATAGAGCTATAGTAATAAAAATATCATGATACCAGCAGCAAAACAGACATGTAAAGAGAACAAAACAGAAGACCCAAATGTGAATGCATGTTCTTGTAGCCTTCTGATGTTTGACAAAGATGCCCAAAGTACACACTTACTGTGTGAATATATTTGCCTGATATTTTCTTCCTTTGTTTTTGTGTTATATTTACTCCATTTCTTTGTAAATAGATTTACAATAAAGGTCTTTTGTACTTGAAAAAAAGAAGAAATCAGCAGCAGGGCACTGCATGGTGTCTGGTAGGGGATTGTAGGAAAGGGAGGCTTGGTCTGCCATGCACATAGGCGAGCGGCCTGTGCCAGACCAGATCAGCAGCAGGTTACTGGGGTGCGGGCTAAGCAGGAAGTGCCCCCAACTGGAATTCCAGAGGGAGTGTTCAGTAAGCCCTACAACCAACCTAGAGGAACTGGTCGGCAGCATGAGAGGGAGCACAGGGCTGTGTCATAATTGTTGTTACCTACCCAGTTCTTGGAGAATAAAAAGGAAAGAGTGAGCTATACCTTCCAATATATAATCAAAATTGAAAACCTGAATTCTAGACAAGTCAACACTCCACAAATAAAGAGAAGGAATCAGGGAAAGCAATCCTTCAACACGGTGAAGAGGCATTTGAGATTCACATCGGAATACAGGCAAAAGGAAACCCACATGCCAAGAGCACAAAGAAAGAACAAAAAAGGAAAAGCACAAAATAATAATTCCACACTAAAGCCTACTCAATCTATGGAGGATTCCCACAATGGGACCGCCCTGGAGGTAACACAGGACACAGATCTTAAAACAATCACAGATATATTCAAAGAAATCATAGAACTGAGAGAGAATGAAAAACTCAGAAAAGATGCAGAGGGAAAAATCGACAAACGTTGGAAAGAACTAAAAGGAGAAAATAACAAACTCTGGAAAGAGCTAGAGGGAGAAAATGACAAGCTCCAAAAAGAAGTGGAAACACTGAAAAGATTCCATGCTGAAATGAAAAAGGAAACCAACAAGCAAAGCAAGGAGCTACAAGAAGAGATTGAGAAGCTCCAAAAGGAAGTGGAAATAGTAAAGAAAACACAAGATGAAATGAAAAAGGAAATCAAACACTCATCCAATCAAGAGGAAAGAATGGGAAAAAGCCTCAGAAGTAGAATGGAGGAAAAAATATCAGACCTGGAAGACAACACAGAACGACTAAAAAGCTCAAGTAAAGACTATGAAAAACTTAAAAATACACAAGAGTGGATCAACCAGGAAATGTGGGACACTATGAAAAGATCAAACCTCCTCCATATCATAGGGATAGAGGAGGAGGAGGAGGAAGAAGAAGAAGAAGAAGAAGAAGAAGAAGAAGAATCCCAAGAGAATGGTATTGATCAGATCTTCAACAGACTAATAGATGAAAATTTACCCAAACTAAAAAAAGATAAACCCATACAAATAAAAGAAGCACATATAACACCAAATAGATAAGACCAGAAAAGAAACTCCCCATGCCATATCATAGTTAAAACGCTAGATGCCCAAAACAAAGACAAAATTCTAAAAGCCACAAGAGAAAAAGAAGTTACATATAAGGGGAAACCTATTAGAATTACAGCTGACTTCTCAGTGTGCAAACTATGAAAGCAAGAAGAACATGGACCAAAGCATTCCCAGTGCTAAACGACTACAAATGCCAACCCAAGTTACTATATCCAGCAAAAATGTTGATTCTAGTTGAAGGAGAGAGAAAAGAAAGAACATGTCTGGAAAAAAAAAGTTCAGAGAATACCTGAAGCAATTCAAAGGGCAAAGGAGAGGAGCACCTATCCCCAGGCACCTTGAAAGGGAAATTAATAAAAGCATAACTGCAGAAGTAGAAACCTAGACCAAAAATGCAAATGGATGATAAGGAGAAAAGAAGCAATACACATCTCTCAATCATAACCATAAATATTAATGACTCCCCAATCAAAAGACATAGACTGGGAGAATGGATTAGGAAACAGAATCCATCTATATGCTGTCTACAATAAACCCAACTCACCCTCAAGGATAGGCACCAACTGAAAGTGAAAAGATGGAAAAAAATATTCTAAGCAAATGGTACCAAAAAGAAAGCAGGAGTTACTATTTTAATATCAGACAAAATAGACTTCAAAGTAGAAGCAATCAGAAGAGATGAAGAGGGCCACTACATCCTTATTAAAGGGAAAATTAACCACGAAGACTTCACAATCATGAACATATATGCACCAAACTCCAGTGCACCAATCTTTATAAACACAACTCTACAGGACCTCAAAGCACACTCATAGTAGGGAACTTCAATACCCCACTGAGCCCCTTGGAAAGTTCAAGCGGACAAAGAATAAACAGAGAGACGTCTGAACTGAACAATACAATACAGCAAATGGACCTTACAGACATCTACCAAATATTCCACCCAAGCACCAGAGAATACACTTTCTACTCAGCACTCCATGGAACATTCTCCAAAATTGACCACATACTGGGACACAGAAAAAACCTCAACAAATACAAAAAATTGAAATAATTTCATGCATTCTATCAGACCACAGTGCAATAAAGCTCCATATCAACACCAAGATAAGCCCCTACATGAACACATGGAGACAAAACAACACACTCCTGAATAATGAATGGGTCAAGGAAGAAATAAAGAAATAAATAAAAGCATTCTTGGAACTGAATGACAATGATAATACAGCACAACAAAACCTATGGGATACTTTAAAAGCACTCCTAAGAGGGAAGTTTATAGCCCTGGGTGCCTACATTAGAAAACCAAAAAGAGCACAAGTGAACGATCTAACACTGCAGCTAAAAACACTTGAGAGACAACAAGAGATGAACCCTAAATGCAACAGACAGGAAGAAATGACAAAAATCAGAGCAGAAATCAATGAAATAGAAACAAAGAAAACAATACAAAAAAAAAATCAACGAATCCAAAAGTTGGTTCTTTGAAAGAATAAACAAGATAGACCTCTAGCCCCAGTCCAGATGGTTTCATGGCAGAATTCTATAAAACATTTAAAGAGGTCCTACAAACATTGCTATTCAAACTGTTCAAAAGGATACAAATAGAGGGAATTCTCCCAAACTCCTATGAAGCCAGCATCACTCTAATACAAAAACCAAATAAATATACAAGCAAAAAAAAGCTATAGACCCATCTCATTTATGAACATAGATGCAAAATTCTCAACAAAATACTTGCAAATCATCACATCTGTATGATCAAAAAGATCATCCATCATGATCAAGTTGGATTCATACCAGAGATGCAGGGATGGTTAAACATATGTAAATCAATAAATATCATAAATCACATAAATGGACTGAAAGACAAAAATCACATGATTATCTCAATTGATGTAGAGAAGGCCCTCAAAAAAATCCAACACATCTTCATGCTTAAAGTCCTAGATGGAATTGGACTGGATCATTCCTCAACATGAACAAAGCCATATACAAGAAACCCACAGCCAACATCATCCTAAATGGAGAAAAATTAGAAGGATTCCCCTTAAATGTAAGAACTTGGAAAGGCTGCCCTGTGTCACTACTTCTCTTCAATATAGTGCTTGAAACACTTGCTAGGGCAATAAGGCAATAAAAGGAAACTAAAGGAGTACTAATTGGAAAAGAGGAAGTCAAACTATCCCTCTTTGCAGATGATATGATAGTTTACCTAAGGGATGCTATCAAATCAAACCAGAAAACTCCTAGAAATGATTAAGAGTTTCAGTAAAGCATTGGGATACAAAATTATCCTAGAAAAATCAATAGCCTTTCATTACACCAACAACAAGCAACTAAAGAAGGAATTCAAGGAGACCTTCCCAATCACAATAGCCTCAAAAACAATAAAATACCTAGGAACAAACCTAACCAAAGACACCAAAGATCTCTACAACAAAAATTATAAACCCCTGAAGAAGGAGATTGAAAATGACATCAGAAGATGGAAAGACCTCCCATGCTCATAGATTTGAAAAATTAATATAGTAAAAATGCCCATTCTACCCAAGTTAATAAACAGATTCAAGCAATCCCAATTAAAGTCCCCAAGACTTTCTTCACATGCTTGGAAAAAAATCCTTAAATTCATATGGAAAAACAAAAGATCCTGAATAGCCAAAACAACCCTGAGTGAATAGAGCAATACAGGGGAAATCTCCATACCAGACTTTTAACTATACTACAGGGCTATAGTCATAAAAAAACAGCCTGGTACTGGCACAAAACAGACCTGTAGACTGATGGAACAAAACTGAAGATTCAGACCTGAGCACATACAATTTCAGCCACATCATATTTGACAAGGGAGCTAAAAAGACTCAATGGAGGAAAGACAGCATCTTCATCAAATGGTGCTGGAAAAATTGGATCACCACTTGTAGAAGAATAAAATTAAACCCCTACTTCTCACCCTGTACAAAAATCAACTCCAAATGGATCAAAGATCTCAACATGAAACCCAAAACTCTGAAGGTGATAGAAGAAAAAGTTGGCAGCAACCTACAAGACATAGGTGTAGGAAAAGACTTTCTAAATCAGACAGCAACTATACAGGAAATAAGTACAACGATTGACAAATGGGAACTTATAAATCTCAAAAGCTTCTGTACATCAAAAGAAACAATAAAGGAAGTGAAGAGATGGCAGAGAAACATCTTAAAAAGTGTTCAACATCACTAATAATTAAGAAAATGTAAATCAAAACCACTGTAAGATAGCATCTCACTTCAATAAAGCTGGCTAGGATCAAGAAAACAAATGATACCAAATGCTGGAGAGGTTGTAGGGAAAGGAGAACACTCATGCACTGCTGGTGGGAATGCAAACTCTTACACACCATTATGGAAAGCAGTGTGGAGAACTCTTAAAAGACTCAAAATGAATTTGTTTCATTATGTAAAAATGGTGAACACATATGGTGAATTAATAAAAATTCATGCAACAAAAATCTAAAGAATACTACTAAAGACAGAAGTCAAAGAAAGCTCATGGTATCAGAAGCAGACAGATGTGTGGGAATTTGCTAAGTCAAAATGCAAACACAGTGAACAAATGAAAAATAAAAATGAAACCCATGCATTGCCTATTTGACAAATAAGGAAATTTTATGACTTTGTCTCATAAGGGAAAAGCAAAGATCTATGCACAACCAGTAGCTAGGTATAAATACAGAAGAAAATAATAATAAGGAAGCACTTCCAGTCATTCACCAGGTAGGGATACACAGTTGGTATGTTTTCACTGTTCTTTCCAGTGTATTTGTCTTTATTAAATATGTAAAACCTTAAAAAAAAAAAAAGACTCAAAATGAGCCTACGACCTGACGCAGCCATACCACTTCTGGGTATATACCCACAAGACTCATCCTACCACAAAGATATATGTATAGCCATGTTTATTGCAGCTTTCTTCACAATAGCAAAGAGCTGGAACCAACCCAAGTGCTCCTCAACCAACGAGTGGATAGAGAAAATGTGGTAAATCTACACAATGGAGTTCTATGCAGTGGTAAAGAAAGATGACATCATGAGCTTTGCAGGTAAAGGGATGGAACTAGAAGATATTATGTTAAGTGAAGTAACACAGTCCCAGAAAAACAAAAGATGAATGGTATCCCTCATCTGTGGATGCTAGCACCAAGTACCCAGTTGTAAGGCAAACTGAGCAACATTAATGTTATGTTCCTCACGATCTGAGCACAACTATGCTCTTATATTATAAATCCTTAGACAGGTTCTAGAACTAACCAACCATTTATTTTCAGACTATAGATTTTGGATATATGATGGTGGGCATGTATACATATTTTAGAGTAACATAAAGTTAAAATGGAAAAAGTTGAATCAAGAAATATGATATGGAGCCAGGCATGGTGGCACATGCCTTTAATCCCAGCACTTGGGAGGGAGAGGCAGGTGGATCTCTGTGAGTTCAAGGCCCGCCTGGTGAACTCCAGGCCAGCTGGGACTAAAGGGAGACCCTGTCTCAAAAAGACAAAAAAAAAAGAAATATTATATGGAAATAGCACACAGTTTGTTTTCAAAACATACAATTTTAGTATAGGTGTGATGTATCAGGCTGGTGTAAACTTAGCCTTTCTGGGTGCTTAATGACCATAGTTAATACCCATACCGATTTGTCTGAGGGACCTAAGGGATAACTTTGCTCCTTGCCCTCAGAGGTCAACTAAGTCTCAGGGGACTATGCATGGGGGCATCTCTTAAAATGTCCTGAAAATGTGAGTCACCAGTCTTCCTGTGTAGGGGGGTCTTGGAGATCCACTAATGGACTTCAGCCAGTGTCCAGCCTATAAAGAAGAAAGTCTGCTCATGCTTCAAAAAGAGAAGCCTTAATACACAAAAGGTCAATAAAATTTTTTTTAAAAAAAGAGAAGCCTGGTCTAGCAGGACCAAACTGTGTCCTCGAGTGGGTGGAACTGGTGATTGAAAAGCCAAAAGGAGCCAGGGCCCCCCTCCAAAAAAAAAAAAACAAAAACCTGAGTCACCCTTGAGGGCCAGATCCTCAACTGACCTGAGAAAATAAAAACCTTGGTTAATCTGGGCTAACTGTGTGGCCTTAAGCATCCAAAAGGAAAGTATAATCAGAAATAAATAATCAGTAAAGTCTCAGAAATTTTATTTCAGATATAAAACTTGAGAATCCTCCAAACCTTCAATGCCAGATGGGGACTACTGAGATATCCAACTTGTGGACTGAGCGGCTACTGGGATTTCAGCCTCTTCAGAGTGTAGACTGCCATTGTTGGACTACCCAGGCTGTGCCATGGATGCCAGTGCAGGAAGATCAAGACAGGACACACGCTTTCTGGACCTCATTTGTGTGACCATAGGGGGGAGGGACCCCAGTGTGGAGCACAGAGGCAGGATTGATGTTTTATTGAGCATGCCAAGGAGGAACCTTCAAGCACTTCCTTGGGGAAAACATGACATCTTTTGCCAAAAAATGAAAGTCAGAAAATCCTCCAACTCAGGTGTTATGTGTATGTATGTATGTACAGATTTATATATGTATATATGTATGTATGTATGTATGTATGTATTGAAGCAATACAAGTTGTAGAAAAAAAGGAATTTCCATGTTAAAGTAAAAAAAAAAAAGAAAAATCATGTTCTCTATAGAAATATATAACCCCAAGATATTTTGGTTGCCCTTCCTTAGTGTACCAATAAATAATTGAAAAAGAAGATAATCAAATATTCTCTTTAGCCTTAGATAAAAAAGAAGAAACAAAAGTGATCAAGAAATAGCCTTAAAAATGTTCAATATCCTTAGCAATCAGGAAAATGCAAATTAAAAGTATTTTGAGATTCCAGCTTACCTAATCACAACGGAGAAAACTACTCACAGGGGCTGAAGAGATGGCTCAATGGTTAAGAGCACTGGCTAAACAGAGGACCAAGGTTCAGTTCCCAGCACCCACATGGTGGTTAAAACTGTTGGTAGCTCCAGTTCCAGGGGATTTGATGCTCTCTTCTGGCCTGTGCAGGCATTGCAAAGCATTCATACACACAAAATTAAAATAAAGAAATCACAGAACAACATTGACAACAAATGTTGGTGAAGATGTTGGGAAGGGGTCCTCATCCACTGCTGGCAGGTTTGCAAACTGGTATAGTCATTATGGCAGTTAGTGTGACAAATTCTCAAAAACCTAAAAGTAAATATGTCTTAAGACCCAGCTATACCACCCTTTGGCATGTGCCCAAAGGATTCAATGCCCTACTACAGCCATGTTCATCCTTGTTCTATTTACAATAGCCAGGGAATGGAACCAACATAAATGTCCTTTGACTGATGAATGGATAATGAGAATGTGGTACATTTTACAATGAAATTCTATTTACCTATAAAAAAAATGAAATTGTGAAATTTGTAGGTAGATGGTTAGAATTAGAAAACATTGTCTTGCGTGAAGTAACTCAGAGCCAGATTAAAAAACACTGCATATTCTTTTTGTGGATCCTAGCTCTGAATCTTTAGAAGGGAGTATGTGATCTTCAATAACTTCAGAATCCAGGAAAGTAGAAATAAACCATGGGGAGAGGGATGAAGGAGTTCCACAGAAGGGGCCTATTGGGACACAGGTACAATCAAAGGGAAAATGGGAAGTATGGGGGCTTTAACTGAGTGGGAAAGGAGGGTAACACAGAAAGAGGAGGAAGCAGAGATAAATAGCACCAAGAATGTTTGACAAAACCAAAAGGAAGTATATTATTTTATCAGCATGCTTACTACACACATATACATACACATTATAAATGAAGTTACTCTCAGAGACTGTCCAACAAAAACCTCAGTGCCCGGCATGGGAAAGCTCCCTTCCAGTTGTTGACCAGGGTAGACCAAGAGACTTTCCCAAATAACATAGACTATTGCCATTGCCCTTGCTTGCCTCCCAGGACTTGAATTTCAGACCCTATTGCTGAAGAGGCCACACACTTTGGATACATGATATGGAGGAATTGATCTGGAACTGACATGGAAGTCTCCCTGAGGACCAGTTCTCATAGTATCAGAAGGTCCCATGCAAGCTGCCAAGGGAGAAAAGCTATCAATAGTCCCATCTAGCAGTAAAACCTACAGACCACAACAATGAGCAGCCCAGCAAGATATACCCCATGGTATATTAGTGAAACTTTTATCTTGGGGGTAATCAATAACTGCCTTATTTGATTTAAGGTCCATTCAATAGAGAGAATTAATTGGTACTGTGAACCTAGCCAAATATTTATGACTGGAGAGGTCATAGACCCTAGTGAAGAACTTATTAATCTCATTTCCCTAAACCAATACAATTTCTAACTGTGTTCTAAAAACTTATCCTTAGACCCTGTCTCAAAAAGAATAAAACAACTTATCCTTAACCCCACAGATAGGTACATCTCTAAGTGTATCAACTAAGCTTTTTTTTTTTTTTTTTGGTCTTTTTGAGACAGGGTCTCCCTGTAGCTCCAGCTGGCCTGGAACTCTGTCTAGATCAGGCTGGCCTTGAACTCACAGAGATCCATCTGCCTCTGCCTCCCGAGTGCTGGGATTAAAGGCATGCACTACCACGCCAGCGTAAGCTTCTTTTTGAACACTTGGAGATGTTTACAGAAAGACACAGCCAGCCCCAATTGGAACATCTGAAATGCAACCCCTATACCTAAGGCTCAGGGGACATTGTAGAACAAGGGATGGAAAGACTGTAAGAGTTAGAGTACCAGGATATGCACTACTAGATAATGTGTTACCCATGAAATCTCAACAACATGGTTACCTAAACAAGACCTGCATAATGACCACAGCAGTTAACATGCCCATGAGGATGGGGGGAATTTCTCAAGGTTGCACCTTTAGACAAAGAGCAACTAATGGCTACTAAGAAAGGGAGAATCCATTTTCTTTTTTTTATTTTTTTATTTTTTTATTGGTGCTTTGTACATTTCATACATCATTTTCCAATTCAGATCAGACATATTTCCCTTTCCCTTCCCCACTACCCCCACCCCATCCCAGATCATGCATTTTGCCATAACTTTCCTGCATCTTTCTCTCAGTTTTTTTTTTCATTTTTTAGCTATAAGTGATGATCCATGAGTACAAGCTTCCTTCATATGAAACCAATTTACAGGCTGTTGTGCCCAAACCCCCACAGCCCCACCATCCAGCAGGGGGTGAGGAGTTGTATGTTCAATCAAGTTGATCAAATGAGTGTCCAGACTACATTGCTGTAGTTTCACCATTCACCCCAATCGCAGCCCTTACATTCTACCACGCCCCCTCTTCCGCAGGTTGTTCCCTAGGCTTAGAAAAGGGGCACAGGTGGATGAGAGGTAAAACAGTCCACTCTCTCTGGAGCTGTTGACTTGGACTCTGGTCAATTCTGGCTGTTTCCTTTCATGGGCTGACAGTTTGTCCAGGAATAACCTTTCGATCCTACTAATGAAGAACAAGCAATTAGATATATAGGTATTTAAGCAGCACTAATAGTTATGGTAGGTTACTTTAGCATAGACACATGTTTGGATATGTTAATCCATGAATTACAATTTTCCCCCCTGTTAAATATGACAGGGTCTTACTGTGGCTTATAACATCT
>VZQC01002896.1:373468-421523 GCA_009823505.1 Rhizomys pruinosus
ATTTTTAGCTATAAGTGATAATCCATGAGTACAAGCATCCTTCATGCAAAACCTATCTGCAGGCTGTTGTGCCCAAACACCTACAGCCCCACCATCCAGTGGGGGGTGACAGGTTGTTTGTTCAATCAAGTTGATCAAATGAGTGTCCAGACTACATTGCTGTAGTTTCACCATTCACCCCAATCGCAGCCCTTACATTCTACCACGCCCCCTCTTCCGCAGGTTGTTCCCTAGGCTTAGAAAAGGGGCACAGGTGGATGAGAGGTAAAACAGTCCACTCTCTCTGGAGCTGTTGACTTGGACTCTGGTCAATTCTGGCTGTTTCCTTTCATGGGCTGACAGTTTGTCCAGGAATAACCTTTCGATCCTACTAATGAAGAACAAGCAATTAGATATATAGGTATTTAAGCAGCACTAATAGTTATGGTAGGTTACTTTAGCATAGACACATGTTTGGATATGTTAATCCATGAATTACAATTTTCCCCCCTGTTAAATATGACAGGGTCTTACTGTGGCTTATAACATCTCCTAACCTGTAGAGGATGTAAGCTTGTGGCATCAGCCATGGGTTATTTCTCCAAGGGGAGAGCCAATAGCCAATTAGATTTGGGATATACAGGCACATGGCTGCCTCTGCTGCACAGTATTTCCAGGCAGGTGAGGTGTAGCTGGTGCTGACGGTGGAGTCTTGCTTGACTCAGGGAGACCCATATTTGCTTTATTGGTTATTGTAAGTTTTTTTCCAAAGGCAATTTTTTATTGAAGCCTTGTGCATTTCATACAAAATTTCCCAGTCAAATCTAGGCCCATTCCCCCTTCCTCCCCCACCCCCACCAGAGCTCATGCATCTGCTAAACATGTTTTTCATATTTTTTCTCAGTCTCTTTTAAAATTTTCAATGCAGAAGTTTACTGTTTTGGGCAGAAGTTCACCATTTCAGTCAGTTCTTTAACCCAGTCTTCTTCTTGTTGTTATTGTTGTTCCTTCCAATTTGCATCACTCCAAAATATGCATATATGCATGCCACATATATCAAGATTATGACATCATAGGTTTTAGCATCTTCAGCTTATGATTTCTTTTTTCCTACTTTTTATTGAATTTTGTGTATTTCAAACAGAACATCTCAATCAATCTTAATCATCTTTACACCTCCTCCCCACTGTCGCCCTCTCACCCCCCCACTGGACTTTATACACTCTTGTTTGTGTTAAGGCCTATCATGTCAAGTTAGTATCCCAAGACATTACTCGGTGCAAGTTCATCTGCTGAGGTATAGTCAACCTATCTAGAGTTCCTCGATTTAAGAAGATCAGTTCTCCCTCACCCAGCAGTAATCAGCCGCCAATAGTTCAACTAAGATTGGGGTCTGCTGTCCATTTCCATAGTTACATGCTGGGTTTTTGTCTGCTTGAGTTTGCATGGGACTTGTATATGCTGACACCATTGCTGTAGGTTCACATAAGCAGGGTCCCCAGAACTATTTCCATATGGTCACACATGTCCTCCCTGGCTCTTATAATATTTCTGCCCCCTATTCTGCAATGGTGCTTGAGTCCTGGGTGGGTGGAGTTTAATATAGGAGTACTGTCCAAGGACCCACACTTTGCAGATTCTTACTCTTTATGCTTTGAGCACTTGTGACCTTTTTTGTTCCTGGCATTCTTGCATGAGGGAGCTTCATAAAAGAGAACTGAGAGAGTCATTAGTATCCTCTTTACCCCTTGTTTTATGTTCTGTGAGACTTAGATGTAAAGGTTGCATTGTAGATGTGCCACTCAGGCTTGGGCAATTCACAGACAATGTCTCTGTGTGAGCAGTTGTAGAACTCTGTAATAGTCTCCATCTGGTGCAAAAGAAGCTTCTCTAATGAGTGGCGACTAGGATACTTGTGTGTAAATATAAGGGTCCATATTTTGTACATAGTAAGAAATTACTCTTGTTTAGGGATATGAAAATCTTGGGATTTTCTCTAAGATATATGACCTCCCCAGCCATGTGTATTTGATTATGTTTATAGCACCACAAATGAGTTTCCTCCCATTGAGTGGGCTTTAAGTCCAGTTAAGTAGCTATTGATTACCCTAAGATAAAAGTGCCACTACTGCACCAATGCTGTGCCTGTCATTGATGTGG
Source organism: Rhizomys pruinosus (assembly GCA_009823505.1). Classification (NCBI taxonomy): domain Eukaryota; kingdom Metazoa; phylum Chordata; class Mammalia; order Rodentia; family Spalacidae; genus Rhizomys; species Rhizomys pruinosus. Next base: position 375,608 of record VZQC01002896.1, read on the forward strand.
TTATTTGGCCTTGAAACTGGGGTTGGATCATTGATTGATCCAACACGTTGCATAGTGCTCTCCAAAGCTGTGAGTGCTGGCCTTCAGGAAAAGTGGCTTCCAGGTCAGTTCCAGGTCCATTGTTCCAAATCCTGTGTCTGAAATGTGTCTGGTCTTCAGCAATAGGACACAGTCAAGGTCCATGGAAATAACCTGGATAATTTGGGAGTCTTTTGGACTACCTTGGCCAACAACTCGAAGGAAAGTTGTCCTGTTGGCATTGTTTCTTGTTATGTTGCCTTTAGCTATACAATGAACTCATATGGGGATATTGTATGTATAATTTGTCATTATGTTGTTGTACTATAGTCTCTTTTTTATACTAGCTAGGCATTATTTATCTCTCCTCTCTCCAACTCACTAACACTTTATCCATGACTTACCCATTTAAAGTATTCCAATTTCCCCCATTTTTCCCTTGATAATACCAATCTTCAATGGTCTCACCTCTCTTGAGCTCCTTCTTCCTCTTATAGGTAAAAATAATTAAACAAATAATTAAAATAAAAAGAACTTATTTTATGTGTATGAGTATTACACTTCAATGTATTTAAGTGTACCTGTGTGACACAGTGCCCAAAGAGGACAGAAGAGGACATCAGATTACCTGGAACTGGAGTTACAGAAAGTTACAGCCTTATGGATGCACTTAAATGTTGAGCCATCTCTCCAGTCCAAGGAATGACATTTTTACCTAAGAATTTGAGCTTGTTGGGAGTGGTGCCTTTAATCCCAGCACTTGGGGCAGAGGCAGGCGGATCTCTATAAGTTCAAGGCCATATAAAAATCAAAGCTGGTATACTTAGAGTTCCAGACTAGCTGGGGCTACAGAGAGACCCAGTCTCAAAACAACAAAACAAACCAAAACAAACAGAATTCCTATTCCACCTATTTTTGTGTGACTCTGGGTTCTATTGTGTCTCTAACTTTCTTTTGTGCTTATGCCTAGGTATTTCCAATTGTTGTTGTGAATACTGTTATTACTATGTAAAAAGTTATGTAGCTTTTCATATTCTAAGATATAATTGCACATTTTTAGTCTGAAGATTCTATCAATTTGGTTATTATGGTAATTTCTATTTCTCCCCACCCCCCTTTTTTTTAACTTCCCAGACTGTGATTTTTATTTCTAGAAAGTCAGTTAGGGCAGAGGCAAAGTCATATTGGGCTGGTGAAGAGTAATAGAAAAATAATGGAGTGTCTTTGTGTGGGTGGGCTCCTGAAGCACAGGAGTCCAGAAGTCGCTCCAGACAGGTAGATTTTAGGGTAGATTGACTCCTGGGTTGCTGGAAAAGGGTCTCAACTCTAAATCCTTGTAGGGGGTGGCTGTCTGGGCGCAGCAGCCCTTCGCCTTTGCAGCTGGTGCTGGGTGGGTCTGGTCCAGTGCCTTTCTGTCTCCTGTGCTTCAGGAGCCTAGAAGTCGCTCCAGGCATGGGCCAAGTCAGGCATATAGCCCCCCCCCCAACTGGAATTGATGGGAGAGTATCGACCTTTTTGGAGAACCTTCAGAACAGGAAGGGAACAGTGACTTAGACTTCCAATATCCAATATATAAACAAAATTGAAAGCCTGAAACCGAGACAAGTCAATACTCCATAAACAAGGGGGAGGAAAGAAAAAAAAAAAAAGCATCAGAAGGAGGCAAGCAAAACCAGCAGCTAACATAGAGAAAAGATATTTGTAATTTGAATCACAAAAGGGAAACCCACATGCCAGGGACATGATGAAGGAACAATATGGGAAAGGTGCAGGATAATCCCACACCAGGCTCTACCAAACCTGTAGGAGATAGCTACAATCGGATCCCCCTGGAGGTGACCCAAGGAATAGTTGCAGACCTGTGCAGAGAAATTAAAGAAAATAAAGAAGAATTCAGAGAACTAAAGAGGGAGAATGAAAAACTCAAAAAGGACCTAGAGGGAAGAACTAAAGGAAGAGAATGACAAACTCCAGAAACAACTAGAGGGAGAAAAAAAAAACTCCAAAAGGAAGTAGAAACACTGAAAAAGGAAGTAAGGAGAAACACTCCAACGAAGTAAGGAGCACCAAGAAGAGATTGAGAAGCTCAAAAAGGAAATGGAAATACTAAAGAAAACACAGGATGAAATGAAAAAGGAAATACAACATTCATCCAATCAAGATGAAAGGAAAGGAAAAAGCCTCAGAAATAGAATGGAGGAAGCAGAACGAAGAATAGCAGACCTGGAAGATAACACAGAGCAACTAAAAAGCTCAAATAAAGAATATGAAAAATTTAAAAATTCATAAAAGTGGAACAACCAGGAAATATGGGACACTATGAAAAGATCAAACCTGGGCATCGTAGGAATAGAGGAAGGAGAAGAATCTCAAGAGAATAGTATTAATCAGATCTTCAACAGACTAATAGATGAAAATTTCCCCAAACTAAAAATAGACAAACCCATACAAATACAAGAAGCACATAGGACCCCAAATAGAAAAGTTCAGAAAAGAAACTCCCCATGCCATATCATAGTTAAAATGCTAAATGTCCAAAACAAAGACAAAATTCTGAAGGCTACAAAAGAAAAATAAGTCACATAGGAAGGGAAACCCACGAGAATTACAACTGACTTATTGGTGCAAACCATGAAAGCAAGAAGAACATGGAGCAAAGCATTCCCAGTGTTAAAGGACTATGGATGCCAACCCAGAATACTTTACCCAGCAAAAATGTAGATTATACTTGAAGGAGAGACAAAAATCTTCCATGACATAAACAAGATGATATAATACATGTCTGGAAAACCAACTCTTCAGAAAATACTTGAATAAATTCAAAGGGCAGAAGAGAGGAGCAACAATCCTCAAACACCTAGGAAAATAAACTAATAAAAACATAACTGTAGGAGTAGAATCAGAGGCTAAAGTCCAAATGGATAATAAAGTGAAAGGAAGCAACATCCATCATTCAATTATAACCTTAAATATTAATGGACTAAACTCCCCAATCAAAAGGCATAGACTGGGAGAATAGATTAGGAAACAAAACCCATCTATATACTGTCTAAAAGAAACCCATCTCAATTTCAAGGATAGGCACCAACTTAAGGTGAAGGAATGGAAGAAAATATTCCAAGCAAATGGTACCGAAAAGAAAGCAGCTGTTGCTATTCTAATGTCAGACAAAATAGATTTCAAAGCAAAAGAAATCAAAAGAGACAAAGAGGGCCATTACATCTTTATTAAAGGAACAATTGACGATGAAGATCTCACAATCATGAATATATACACACCAAACTCTGGTGCACCAAACTTTATAAAGACAATTCTTCAGGATCTCAAAGGCACAGATTAACCACAGCACACTAATAGTAGGGGTCTTCTATACCCCACTAAGTCCTTTAGACAGATCAAGACAAAGGATAAATAGAGATACATCTAAACTAAATGATACAACACTCCAAATGGACCTCACAGACATCTATAGAATATTCCACCCAAACATCAGAGAATACACTTTCTACTCAGCACCTCATGGAACATTCTCCAAAATAGACCATATACTGGGACACAGGAAAAAACTCAACAAATACAAAAAGATTGAAATAATCTCATGCATTCTATCAGACCACAGTGCAATAAAACTCAATATCAACACTAGGATAAGCCCTACAACTTACAAGAACACATGGAGAATAACAACACTCTCCTGAATAATGAATGGGTCAAGGAAGAAATAAAGAAAGAAATAAAAACATTCCTGGAACTGAATGACAATGACAATACAACACAACAAAACCTACGGGACACTTTAAAAGCAGTCTTAAGAGGGACGTTTATAGCTCTGAGTACCTACATTAAAAAAACAGAAAGAGCACAAGTGAATGATCTAACACTGCGGCTAAAAATACTTGAGAGACAACAACAAATGAACCCTAAACACAGCAGACAAGAAGAAATACAAAAATCAGAGCAGAGATCAATGAAATAGAAACAATGAAAACCATACAAAAAAAAAAATCAATGAATCCAAAAGTTGGTTCTTTGAGAGAATAAACAAGATAGACAGACCTCTAGCCCAGTTAACCAAAAGAAAGAAGGAACAATTCCCAATCAATAGAATCTGTGATGAAAGGGGAAATATCACAACAGACAATGAAAAGATCCAGACCATCATACAGGAATACTTCAAAAACCTATAGTCTACTAAGTTTGAAAACCTAGAAGAAATGGATGAATATCTGAAATCCTGGGAATCACCAAAGCTCAACCAAGAAGAGATCGACAGCCTAAACAGACCAATAGTACAGGAAGAAATCGAAGATGTAATAAGTAGCCTCCCAACCAAAAAATGCCCAGGCCCGGATGGATTCACGGCAGAATTCTATAAAATATTTCGTAAAGACTTACAACCATTACTACTTAAATTGTTTAGAAGGATACAAATGGAGGGACTTCTCCCAAATTCCTTCTATGAAGCCAGCATTACGCTACTACCAAAACCAGGGAAAGATACAACCAAAAAGGAGAACTATAGACCCATCTCCCTAATGAACACAGATGCCAAAATTCTAAACAGGATTCTGGCAAATCGCATACAGACTCACATCAAGAAAATCATCCACCATGACCAAGTTGGATTCATACCAGAGATGCAGGGATGGTTCAACATACGAAAATCAATAAACATCATCAAACATATCAATGGACTGAAGGACAAAAACCACACCATCATCTCAATTGATGCGGAGAAAGCCTTTGACAAAATCCAGCATCCTTTCATGTTTAAAGTCCTGGAGGGAATTGGCCTGGAGGGATCATTCCTCAATGTAATCAAAGCCATATACAGGAAACCCACAGCCAATATCATCCTAAATGGGGAAATGACAGAAGCATTCCCCTTGAAGGTAGGAACTCGGCAAGGCTGCCCCCTGTCACCACTCCTCTTCAATATAGTGCTGGAAACCCTTGCAAGGGCAATAAGGCAAGAAAAGGAAATTAAAGGAGTTCTAATTGGAAAAGAGGAAATCAAGCTATCCCTTTTTGCTGATGATATGATTGTCTACCTAAGGGATGCTAAGAACTCCACCAGAAAACTCCTAGAAATGATTAAGAGCTTTGGTAAAGTGGCAGGATACAAAATAAATCTAGAAAAATCAGTAGCCTTTCTTTACACCAACAACAAGCAACTGAAGAAGGACTACAAGGAGACCTTCCCACTCACAATAGCCTCAAAAACAATAAAATACCTAGGAACAAACCTAACCAAAGACACCAAGGATCTCTACAACAAAAATTTTAAACCCCTGAAAAAGGAAATTGAGGAAGACATCAGAAGATGGACAAACCTCCCATGCTCATGGATTGGGAAAATAAATATAGTAAAAATGTCCATCCTACCCAAACTAGTGTACAGATTTAATGCGATCCCAATCAGAATCCCCAAGAGTTTCTTCACAGGCCTGGAAAAAAAAATCCTCAATTTCATTTGGAAAAACAAAAGACCCCGAATAGCCAAAGCAACCCTGAGTGAAAAGAGCAATACAGGGGGGATCGCTATACCAGACATCAAACTATACTATAGGGCTATAGTCATAAAGACAGCCTGGTACTGGCACAAAAACAGACCAGTTGACCAATGGAATAAAACTGAAGATCCAAACCTGAGCTCATACAATTTCAGCCACCTCATATTTGACAAGGGGGCCAAGAAGACACAATGGAAGAAAGACAGCATCTTCAGCAAGTGGTGCTGGCAAAACTGGATCACCACTTGTAGAAGAATGAAATTAAACCCCTACCTCTCACCTTGTACAAAGGTCAACTCCAGATGGACCAAAGACCTCAACGTGAAACCCCAAACTCTGGAGGTGATAGAAGAGAAGCTTGGCAGCAGACTACAAGACATAGGTGTAGGAAAAGACTTCCTAAATCAGACAGCAGCTGCACAAGAAATAAGATCGACAATTGACAAATGGGACCTCATTAAACTCAAAAGCTTCTGTACATCAAAGGAAGCAATAAAGGAAGTGAGGAGAAGACCCACAGAGTGGGAGGAAACCTTCACAGCAGATACATCTGACAAAGCATTAATTTCCAGAGTATACAAGCTACTCAAAAAACAAAGAAGAAAGAAAACAAATGAATCATTCAAAAGATGGAGCAAAGATCTGAATAGAGACTTCACAGAGGAGGAGTTAGAGATGGCCGAGAAACATCTTAAGAAGTGTTCAACATCTCTGATAATTAAGGAAATGCAAATTAAAACCACTCTGAGATATCACCTTACTCCAATAAGACTGGCTAGGATCAGGAACACGAATGATACCAAGTGCTGGAGAGGTTGTGGGGAAAGGGGAACACTCATCCATTGCTGGTGGGAATGTAAACTTGTACAGCCACTATGGAAAGCAGTGTGGAGAACCCTTAGAAGACTCAAAATGAGCCTTCCATTTGACCCAGTCATACCACTCCTGGGTATATACCCACAAGACACAACTTACTGCAAAGATACATGCACAGCTATGTTTATTGCAGCTCTGTTCACAATAGCAAAAAGCTGGAACCAGCCCAGGTGCCCCTCAACTGACGAGTGGATAGAGAAAATGTGGTACATGTATACAATGGAGTTCTATGCAGCAGTAAAGAGGGACAACATCATGAACTTTGCAGGTAAATGGATGGAGCTGGAAGACATTATGTTAAGTGAAGTAACACAGTCCCAGAAAAACAAACGACAAATGGTGTCCCTCATATGTGGATGCTAGTACCAACAACCCAGATATAAATATTTCTCATGGAGAGGGATGCATAGTAAAAGAACAACAACAGAAAGACTGCATCAGAAAATGGACTGAAATGGTGAATTGGGAAGGGGGGATGGGTGGGAGAGGGACACGGATGTATATTCAATCAAGGCATATTTAATTGATGTGAGTTCAGCAAGTACTCAGTTTCACCTAGACACTGTCTACAGGATACATGGTGTTTTAGGACTTAGTAAAAGTAAATATGTGTATATTAAACAACATTGGTTTACAGACTCTGATAAAAACGGTAATGCATCTGAGTTAAATGTAGATATAATTTGCTGTTGTCCACATTTGTTTTACACAAAATCTGTAGAGCAATAACTTTGGGATTGGCACATACAAATGTTCTCTATAATTTCTCTGTTGTACAGTATCACCTTGTAGCATTCTCTTTAAGATGATTTAACGTAAAAATTAAGTTTGCTTCCCAAGTTAATCATATATAGTCACCCAAAACAACATGGGTGAATTTGATGAAATCTGTGCCTTGATTCCACCCTATAGGTATGTATAATACAACTGTCTTCTGGAGACTCATGGGTTAAAAAAAAGGGGGGGGGATACAGATAGACATGAAACCTTTTCGTCAAAAACCTTGCAATTCAAATCTTAAAACTAACTACGGGAAAAGATTTGTATGTTCCAACAGGTCAAAATGTCACCAACTTAATGGCTGAGAAAGAAAAGATACAGCTTTGCATTGTGTAGGATGTACCAGGAAGTGCCAGCAGAAAGGTTGGCCCATATGAACATTGAAAGGAAGAAAAGCCTCAGATTGCTACAGGCATCAAACCCCTCTGTGGATCCTACTTGTAACAACTGTATATAATGAATCCTAACGAACCTTACCTTCTAGGTGCCACAAAGTTTTAATACCAGAGACTTTCTTACCTCCCCTTCATAGAACAAGGAGGAATAAGATGATGATGAGATCGCTCTCTAACTGTAAATTGGAGCCAACTGTTATAGAGGTAATCTCTTATAAATCCTGTGAATTCTTATAAATCCTGTGAAAAGGATTATTCTCTATTCAGAACCAAATATAATACTAAAGTCTCCTTAAGCTATGCACTTAAGCAAAATATATTAATACAGAAGAGCTCTGATATCAGCAATGGATTATTCTACCAAGGAGATGTTGGCCAGGGGATCCAAGCGCCCCCCCCCCAAAAAGGGAAAGGCTTCTTGCCTGTAAACTGGGATACCTGCAAGAAGAGAGGCGATAAGGCCCTGCTGTCAAATACCTAATGTAAGCATGGGAAAGATGTATTGAGACCACATTTGCAAGTGTACAGTTGGTCTCTGGAATACCAGAGAGTGTTACCAAAGGCCACTAAACCAATAAAGCAAATATAGGTCTCCTTGAGTCAAGCAAGACTCCTCCGTCAGCATCAGCTATACCTCGCCTGCCTGGAAATACTGTGCAGTGGTGGCAGCCATATGTCTGTATATCCCAAATCTAACTGGCTATTAGCTCTCTCCTTGGAGGAATAACCCACAGCTGATGCCACAAGCTCACATCCTCTAGTGGTTAGGAAATGTTATAAGCCACAGTAAGACCTCATCATATTTTACAGAAAAAACACAATTCATGGATTAACATAACATCCAAACATCTGTGTCTATACCAAAGTAACCTACCATAACAATTAGTACTGTTTAAATACCTATATATCTAATTGTTTGTGTTTCATTGGTAGAATTGAAAGGTTATTCCTGTACAAACTGTCAGCCCATGAAAAGAAACAGCCAGAATTGACCAGAGTCCAAAACGACATCTCCAGAGAAAGTAGCTGTTTTGCTTCTCATCCACTTGTGCCCCTTTTCTAAGCCTAGGGAACAATCTGCAGAAGAGGGGGCATGGTAGAATGTAAGGGCTGTGATTGTGGTGAATGGTGAAACTACAGCAATATAGACAGGACACTTATTTGATCAACTTGATTGTACATACAAGCACCCCCAGCTGGATGGTGGGACCCTTGGGCTGTGTTGGTTTGGGCACAACTGTTCGCAAATTGGTTTTACATGAAGGATACTTGTACTCATAAATTATTACTTATTGTTAAAAAATGAAGAGAAAGAAGTAATAGGAATAAAAAGAAGTAAAGTGACAAGATTAGATAATAAATGGCATAGTTATAGTCCAAGCTCAAGTTTGCTAACTTTAATGTTTACTAGTCTAAACATACCATGTGATTATTTGAATGAAAACTTGAAGAGCACTAAAAATATGAAAATTATTTTCTCATTCTACTTACTCCAAATTGTTACACTCTTGACTAACCAAATATTCTCAAGTATACAGACACACATACACAAACACACACACACACACACACACACACACACACACAAACATACACACCCTATGCTGGATAACTTCAGTTGTCAACTTGACATACCTGAAAAGAGGGAAGCTCCCTCAATTGTGGAATTTCCTCTATTGGATTGGCCAGGCATTTTCTGGATTGTTGAGTGATGTGGCAGGTCCAGCCTGGGAAGGTAGTCCTGGGTTGTATAAGAAAGCAGGCTGGACACAGCTGGGAGGACCAAGCCAGTAAGCAATGTTACTTCATGTTCCATGATTCAATTCTTCCAGGTTCCTGTCTTGGTTAAGTTCCTGCCTTGACTTCCCTCAGTCATGGACTGTGATCAGGATGTGTAAATCAAATAAATCCTTCCTCCCCCCCCAAAAAAGAAAAATAATGGAAAACCTCTTAGTGTTTGGTAATAAGAGAGGTCCATAATCAAGGCCTGGATACTAGAACCATGAGTAGAGTGAGGACCACATGTCGGCCTCAGGGGAGGTGGGAGTTCCCTTCCGTAGAATCAGTCCTCCCAAGACCAGAATCTGCACAAAACATAGGCCTCCCCTGTCCACAGCATAAGAGGCAAAGCCTCTGCCACACATGACCTAGGACCTCAGGGGAGGGGCTGTGAGGAATGTAGTCACTCAGCGAAGACTTTAACTGTTGCGCAGCATCAGGAAGTCCTCCATGCTCTACTCTGCTCTACCATCAGCCTACCATCAGAAGAACAACAGCTACAGCTCATGCAAGGGGACCATAACTCGAGCTCATGGGGGGAGGGGAAGTTGGAACCACCACAACCCTGGCTCACAGGAGGGCATCTCAGCTCCAGGTTCACAGGAAGGGACCACAGCTCCAGTTGACAGGAGGGAACCACTGCTCCAGCTCACAGAAGTGGACCACAACTCTAACTCACAGGAGGAAACCTCAGCTCCAGGTTCACAGGAAGAGACCACAGCTCCAGCTTTCGAGAGGACCACAAATGTGGCTCACAGCAAAGGTTATAGCTTTTATATTTATGTAACTACTTGCCCTTTCTGATAATAATTATACTGCACTGTCTTTGAGTTTTCTAGGTAGATAACCACATTATCTGAAAGTAACAGGGACAAAATGTTGTTGGAAGGAGCATAGATTACTTCGAGTTTGGCTTAAGTATTTGAAGGCAGTAATTTTAGACTTGTCTCAGGAGCTCTTCGTGTTGGCCACCCAGCGGTAGCTTGACTCTTCTCTGCAAAGAGGCTCCAAAACCTTCCCATATTCTTAGGACAGTATTTTCAGATGCAGTCGAGTTTGAGTGAAGCAAAGTTCCCCCCGTGATGTGAGGGTCCCTCATCTAATGAAGGGAAGGTCTAAATAAAGAGAAAGCATCCCTGAGGAAGAAACAATTCTACTAACAGACTGGCTCTGACCTTGAATTACAGCATCAGCTCTTCTCTGAGTCACTGTCTTGCCAGCCTAACCTACAGATTGCAGATCTGCCAGCTCAGGACCTTGAGAGACAGAGAAAGCCGAGCAGGTAGGAGGGAAGAAGAGAGGAGAATTTTCTATAACAGACACATTATTTTTATAAAGGAGAGTATTATTCAAAACAAATAGATAAATTCGTCTTTACCAGGAAAAACATACTAAAAATGTTCCCCAATGTGCCTTTTCAGGAATAAGCAAGCATCTATTGAGGAAATAACATTTTATCAGGCAGTGTCCACTATGAGAGGAGGGAGGAAGCTGCACCCACATGTGGGAATTGGAAAACATTTGCTAGCATTTCAAATGCAATTATTCAACATTCCGTGGGAATTCTTTTCTTGAGCCATGAATGATGTGCTACTATCTCTGTGAATTCTGGCTCAGGAGTTCATGTTTTCTTATTCCAGTTAGAATTTTAAAAGACAAACTGTTTTTGGAAACTATGTAAAAGACTCATTTCCAATCGGCCTGCTCTTGTAGAAATTGCATTGCCTAAAAGGAGAGAAAAATTGCTATTTTCACTGCTACTCTTTTCCTCTTTGCTTTGCAGTATGACAGTTGGTGGGTTGTCTTTCAGGATTTTCCTCCATCAGAAAATGTATGAAACTGCACAGGTCTGAGTCAAATAATCACCTTTAGCCCTAGTCCATCTTATAGTCCACATGATGGGGTAACATGCTGAAGGAAAGTTCTGTTTCAACAGCGTAGATGATCATGCACATTTAACTCTTCTTGAAATCCTTTTAAATGACAGAAAGCATTAATTCACATAGGCAAAGTAGAGAGAATATAGCCAGAAAAGAAAATTAACATAAAATTTTTCAAGAGAGAAATCTCTCAGGATGGTGACTTTCTGACAGAATGGAGAAATCTATAAACTGGGGGGTGTCAAAAAGAGCCGCAAAACATAAAAGATGCAATCGCTTTCTTCCAAATTCTGGAAAAGCTTGGTATGCAAAGCAGGAGACAACATAAGAGATGTGGGTGAAGCCTAATAGAGGGGTGGGAAACCTTTCATACAGAATGGCTGGGGCCTCAGCTTCCTGTTTTTCCCTCAGCACTTTCCCATCCACACAGCTCCTCCACACAGTTTCCCGTCAGCCATTTGCTTTTGCACTCTTAAACACAGGCTGTTAAGGATCAAGAACATTGGAGCAACATTATGAAGATGATAAAGACCCAAATCAATGGAATAAGTAACTGTAGAGAAAAGTGAGTATATAAATAGAGTCAAGAGGGCTGAGTGTGGTGGTGCATGCCTTTAGTTCCAGCAGAGGCAGATGGATCTCTGTGAGTTCAAGGACAGCCTGGTCTACATAGTAAGTTCCAGGTCAGCTGGAGCTATAGGGAGACCTTGTCTCAAAAATAAATAAATAAATAAATAAATAAATAAATAAATCCAAGGAAATAGCTAAGACCATAGAGCAAGAATGGCACTTAAAAAACAGGGTATGAGGACTGGAGAGATGGCTCAGCAGATTCTTAGCACCCACATGTCAACAACTGTCCTTAATTCCAGTTCCAGGGAAATATGATGCCCTCTTCTGACTTCTGCAGCACTGCACAACATGGGTGCACTCACATACATGCATCAATACACTCATACACATAAAATAATAAATAAAACATTTTTAAAAAGAAACTTGATAAAGAAACAGGATACAAAATTCAGGGAAGTCAGTTCCGAAGCTAACAATTATTTTGGAGGGGGATTTCGTCTATGAGTATTTCCACCCCTCTCAGTCTCCCTCGAACTCTCCCATGTGCTCCCTCTCTCCCCTACAATTTCTTGTCCTCTTCTTTGATTATCATTGTTTCAAATATGTACACATATTTACATATATACACCTAAATATATATAATGCAATGAGTCCATTTAGTGGTGCTCATGTGTACATGTTTTCAAAGCTGCCCATTTGGGATTTGATAACCTCTAAGAGAGATTCCTTATAGAAACTGTTTATCTCCCCTCAGCATCCATTTAGTGGCTATAACCCTTCATCTTAGGGTGGGATCCTGTGAAATTTTTCCCCATCCAAACTGGTGTGATAAAGCAGTAGCCCTGGAATACTTTTTTCTGGTGAATCTACTCACCCCAGATAGAGAAGGAAAAGACAGAGTAAAGAAATTATTCCATCCAAGTCCACCTTGGATGGAATTACAGGACTATGTGTGATTCAGACAGTCAATCCCTGAAGTTCCAGTCCAGCATGGGTGAGCACTCACAAAATCTGTATTGCTGGAGATCCAATCTTGCCCACAGCAATGCCACAGAAGAGTCTCGTTTCCTTCAGCAATTGTTCACTAGGGGAGAGCCTCCTGGATCTTGTCTTTCTGGGCCTCCTAAGTCTTGTAAATTTCTTGTAAGTTTCATGAGTCTCCTAAGGGAATGTTTCAATCTCCAAGAATCAGCAGCACAACTCTAGCAAAGAAAATTTTACAAAACTGAACGATGGCATTGATTGCCAGTCTGGAATGCCCCCCTGACCCCCAGCTGGCCATGTAGCCATCTCAGTGAACAGAGGAAAATAAATGTGTTAGATACTTTTCTCATTGCCATGACAAAATACCTGACAACTAGCAATTTATGGGAAGAAGAGTTCATTTTGGCCACAGTTGAAGGGGAAGAAGTGGGAGCAACTGGTCAGAAGCTAGTAGTGTGGTCGTTGAATGGAAAGCATCAAAGTATCAGATCCTGGCGTGATGATGCCCACCTTTAATCTTAGCACTTGGGAGGCAGAGGCAGGCAGATCTCTGTGAGTTCAAGGCCAGTCTGGTCTACAGAGCAGGTTCCAGGACAGCTGGGGCTACAGGGAGACCCTGTCTCAACAACAACAACAACAACAACAATAACAACAACAATAACAACAACAATAACAACAACAACAACAGAAATTATCAGAGACACAGATGAAGATTTAAGCAGAGGCTCTGAGACTCATGGTCCAAGTTTTTATTTAGTGCTAAAATAATGGATGAATTGAGTTTACAGGAAAAATTTACACGTAAGAATACAGTAACAAGTTAAGGAATGCAATGTATATAGATGTTATAATACAAAGCAGCCTCTAAACTAAACATACATTTCCTCAAAAATGTCTGCTTCTTGAAATAGCTTCAGCCCAACCACAGTGTTTTCAGGAATTTAAGAACACATGTTTTGGCCCAGAGGTATGCTATCTGGGTACACTGCTTGCAGTGATCACATAGTTCTTTTGTCCTTTCATTAAACATTAACTCTGGAAGTATTCCACAAGTCACCAAGTCGCAAGACAGGCTAACTCTTCATGGAGCAGCCTGCTACAAACAGAGTGATGAATGCTGGTACTCATTTCCCTTTTATCATTTTTATACAGTCTGAGACCCCAGACCCTGGCGTGGTGCCAGGGTTAACCTAATTTAGCTAATCTTCCACAGACCAGCCCAGAGCTTGAAGGTGAGTATAGACCTTGTCAAACTGACAATCAATATTAACCATCACAAAGAACCACATCAAGATAGATATTAGAAAAATCTTGGCTTCCTTTTGTGAGCTCATTTTTTTAAATGGGTTTTAGGACATTGTGGATAAAGAAATGATAATGAGTTCTTGAAGGCTGGGATGTGAGCCCTCAGTTGTGAGCACTTGTCCAGAACACATGAAGTTGATTGATTCCTCACACCAAAAAGATAAAAGAAAAAAAATATTCGAAGTGGAAGGTATGTCATATACACTGAAATGGGAATTTAAGTGGCATTAGGAACTCAACTGGTTAGCTGGCTCAGTTGGTAAGGCGCTTACCCTGCAAGGACAAGGACCTGAGTTGTGCACCCCCAGCACCCACATAATAAGCCAAGCATGGTAATCATAGCACTGGGGTGGGGGTGGGGGGGCAGGGACAGGAGGCAACCTAGAGCTGGGCTAGTCTTGCTGAATTGACAAGTTCAGGTTCAGTGAGAGACTGTGTCACAAAAAAAAAAAAAAAAAACAACCAAGATGGAGAGTGATCAAAGACACTTGATGTTGATCTTTGACTTCTACATGCATAAGCACATACACACACATAAACATGTACATGCACATACTGCACACACATTCACACATAGAGAAAATGGTATTAGGGTCCCAGACAATACAGGAAGCTCTAATACCATATAGCAACACAGGTATTTTCCTAATTGTTGAGTGATGTGGGAGGGTCCAGCCCATTGTGGGTGATGCCATGCCTGGGTGGGTGGTCCTGGGTTGTATAAGAAAGCAGCTTAGCACAGCCCAGAGGAGCACAGCAATAAGCTGCATTCCTCTGTCCTCTGTGCTTTAGTTCCTGTCTCCAGGTTCCTATCCTGAGTTCCTGCCGTGGCTTCCCTCAGTGATGAACTCTGATTGGGATGTAAAGCAAATAAACCCTTTCCTCCCAACTTGGTTTTGGTCAGTGTGTTTATCCCAGCAACAGAGGAATGAACCAGGACAAGGCCCCGAGTGGTTTATGCAAGAGTCTCTTTTGGCTTATGGTTACACAGGGTAAGATTCCACAACAGCAAGGAAGGAGTAAGGGCAGACATCCAGAGAGTTCAAGTATTTGACTGCAAACACAAAGCAAAGAGAGGGAACTGAAAGTGAGACAGGCTATGAACTCTCAAAGCCAGTGATGTACTTCCTCCCACAAGGCTGGATCTCCTAAACCTCCCCAAACAGCATCACCAACTGGGGGACCAAGAGTTCAAACACCTGAGCCCATGGAGGACATTCTCATTCAAACCACCACAGTGGGAGAAAGCTATGAACTGTGAGGGTCAGAGAACTTGTAAGCAATTATTCTAGACTAAAATTACTCAAACCCAGGCTGGGTGTGGTGGCGCTCACCTTTAATCCTAGCACTTGGGAGGCAGAGACAGGCAGATCTGTGTGAGTTCAAGGTCAGCCTGTTCTACAGAGTGAATTCCAGGACAGCCAGAGCTACAAGGAGACTCAGAGAGATGTCAATACCAATGTCAGAAAAAGTCTTCCAATGTGACCAGATGCCTCATTCTCCTGTTGTCATGTCTTCTCTGTCATGATGGGCTACACCCTCCAACCATGAAGCAAATTAAACCCTTCCTTCCTTAGACAATGAAAATGGCTCCAGAGATGGCTCAGTAGATAAACCACTTGCTACAAAGTGCGAGGACCTGAGTTTGTATCCTCCCAATTTACACAAAAGCCAGGAAAACATGGCGGCCACCTGCAATCCGGGCACTCAGGGGCAGAGCAAGCTGCTGTTGTGAGGATTCATTCTTGGGGGAGACCTAAACAAGGTCTTTTCCCTCTGGAAAGGGCCCAGTGACGATCCAAAGTATGATTCAAACCAAAGCATGATTCCACCCTAATTCACCACAGGAAACCAATGAGTTTATAGGCTTCCTCACAGAGCATGGGTGAGAGGCTACACGCAGGAGCCTAGGTTTCCCTGAAGGAGCAGCAGGGGAAGGCCTGCACCAAGCATGGATGATAGGTCCCCCAACAGCCTCACAGATGGAACCCCTTTCCCCTTCCTTCCCCAACCTATAAATTTTAGTGCCTCCCTGAGACACCCCACCCCCAAGACCACATGCGAAAGGGCAGAATTGTACAAATGGATGGGAGAAGCATCTGGGATCTCAGATTCTGTTCCCATTCCCCTCCTTCTATGAAGGAATGTCAACAGTCAGTAAGCCCAGTCATGGCAGACTCTCATAGGAGGGACACTTGATCTCATGAAGATGTTTTGCTCAGAGGACCATGTTGTGTTTCACCACAGCTGGCTAGCTAGGCTGGCCAGAACTGGCCAGATCCAGGTTCAGCAAGAGACTCTGTCTCAGTAAATAAAATGGAGAGTGATCAAAGAAGACATTGTTGACTTCAGGCCACCAAATGCATGTGAAGGTGCACACATGTGTGCCCACATACATGTAATCATATATACATACATGTACACATACACACATGTGTGTGCAGAAAAGGGAAGGAAGGAGAAGGAAGGAAAGGAAGGAAGGAAAGGAAGGAAGGAAAAAAGGAAGGAAAGAAGAAAGAATGTCTTTAATTGGTGGAAAGTGTCTTCCACTCAGGCAACACTGGTGAAACCATGGAGACAGTCCACTTTGGTCTATCACTGCATCATCTGAGGTGAGTAGATTTTTGTCTAGATTTCTGCAGAAAGAGTCACAAAACAACCTTTTCTTCAGCCTTAACAGTAGACTGATGGATTTGCACTAATCTTTACTAAAATTCTGGTGTTTGGAAGAGGCTGAATCCCTGCTGGGTGTTGGGAGACACATGCACCAGGGAATGCGATGGCCCATGCACCACCATGTGTAGACAGGTGGTAACTGTGAGTCTGATAGTGCCCAAGCTCACATCCCAGCCCATGGGTGGGAAAACCACAGAAGTGCTGACAAATGCTCAAGTGAGAGTCAGACATGGTGTTGCACACCTGAGACCCAGCAGTTAGGAGGTAGAGGCAGTGGAGGATAGAGGATCAGGAGTTCAAAGCCAGCCTGAGGTGCACGAGAATACGTCTCAAAAGAACAACAAAAGATAATTAAAGCAATGCTCTAGTGAAACGTGTCTCTGAAATCTGCTATTAAATGAGAAGTGTTGTGGTGAGTGGTGATCACAAATCTACTGTAAAATATCTAAAAAGCTATAATCAGCCCTCTCTAAAGCTCTGCACCCTTGTTTCTTGGCCTATTATGAAGGTTATCATATCATCAGCTTCTCAGAGTCATTAGGGCCAATTCCCAACTTCTGCTGAGGAGCTGCCCTGAGCCAGATGCCACAGAAAGTGCCTTCCAATTCCACTGGTCAAATCTCACAAAACCAATTTACAGATGACAAAAATGGAAGCTCTGATACGTTAAGTCACAAGTACAGCCATCAGGGAGCCAGCGTAGATAACAAATCTTATTCTTTCTTTGATTCCAAAGTGCATCTTGGACACTTCTTTGAAGCCTTATAGGGCATCCATCAGATAATAGAAAAAGATCATTAGCATTGAAACTGCAGAGTGGCCATTTATCACAGTAAATGTGTTCACTGGACAAAAATCCTGCTGGCCTAGCAGAAGGACCCTCCTCAGGCACTGCAGGCGTTGCTGAACACAGCAAACACCAGGCAAGATGTAATGGAGTTCCTGCAGGGTCTCCAGGACACTGGCATAGCCCCACAGCAGCAGTAAGTGTGTGGCCAGGGAAGAGGCCTGAGGACAGTAGGTAGGGTGTTGAGAAAACGAAAGCTGTTTGTAAGAGAGGTCCAAAATATGAGGAAGACACTGGTTGGAGAATTTCATAAAATAGTTTCAGGTGCCAAGGAAAGAAGCAAATTCTTAACTTCAGTGTGTACAAATAGAAGAAATTTTAGGAAATATTAGTGCAAATCTATCTCTTAATGCTGAAGAAGAGGTTGTTTTGTGACTCTTTCTGGAGAGATGTGGACAAAAGTCTACTCACCTCAGATGAGGAAGCAGTGATAGACCAAAGTGAATATTGCCAAAGTCCAATTTTGGGAAACAGTGAGTTTATTGGGGTTATTTACAGGAGCAAAAAAATTCAAAAAGCACATCACCAAAGTCCACCCAATATGGGTGAAAGCTCATGAAACTGGAGACCTGGAGCTCACTACACTGGCAGGCATCCCAATGGGTTAGGGAGTGTCTTTTCCAGGAAGTACTTATCTGTCTCATTAAGGTGGCTTGGCTGCTCTAACAGTGTCTCTCAACAGTCCTGACTAGGAATATAACTTTGGTGACAGAGGGACCTAGTGAATCGTCTCAGTTTCAGGGAATTTCTGAAGCTTTTGAGTTGTTTACTTCTAGAGTTTTGAGGAGCTTCCCCATGGGATGGAATGTTTCACCTCCCTTAGAACCTTCTGCTTCTTAAGAAACTTCTTTCCAGGATGGAATGTTTGCTCTGGGAGGAAATTGCTGCACACAGAGATCAATTCCAAGAACTCACATTGTTTGAGCATCTTCTTCTGTCAGGCTCTGTGCCAGACATCATCTCATGAGTTATGCCAAGTCTTTATTCCTATCCCATGAATGAGATGGAGAGTCACTTGAGCTGGGTAGAGCTAAGACAAACCAAGTTTCAAACCTGTGATGCCTGACCCTGGAAATTTTTCTGTGTTCTATAGTCAGTGTTTCTTCCATGACAGTATATGGAAAGAACATAATCTTTGAAAGAAACAGGCAACTCCAGATCTAAATTCCTCTTTGCCTTGCACTGTATGACCTTCCCTTCCTGATTCTTGGGTCTGTCATTAGTGGAGATTATGATAATTTAGTCTTGATTCTATGTTTGAATTAACTTAAACAATGGCTGGTGAAATGGCTCAGTGAGAAAGACACTTGCTTGCAACCTGAGTTCTAGTCTCAAGACCCATGTGATGGAAAGAGATAACTGAATGACAAAAGTTGTCTTCTGACTTCCATACTTTCTCTGTGGTCTGGTCACACCTGCATGGGCATGTACACACACACACACACACACACACACACACACACTCAATTAATAATGTATATTAAGTACATATTATAATATCTGATAACATAGTAAGAACTTAATAATGGTGGGTTTTGTTTGCTTCTTTCCTTTCTTCCTCCTGCCCAAGGTTTAGAAATGGTGTATATTTCTTCTTTTTAGTATCTATACATTTAGATAATAACCAATATATGTTATATTTGAGATTACATCTTTGAGATTACATATTCTCACACATAAATGAGATACTTCAAAGAATATCAAGAAACAACTCTAGGGGCTGGAGAGATGCTCTTGCAGAGGACCAGGGTTCAGTTTCCAGCACCTACATGGCAGTTAATAACCAACCTTAACTCCAGTTCCTGGGGATCTGATGCCCTCTTCTGGCCTCTACAGGCAGTTATATGCAGGTAAGCAAAACACACATACATATAAAATTAAAATAAATAATTTTTGAAAGAAGCAATTTTAATAAACTTAGGAAACATAAAAATGGCTCCCTTGCCTTCTCAATATAAGGACATTGTTTTTAGCTGGCACTTAGTTGCATTCTAGAATCATCTAGAAGGTTGAAAAAGCCCACTGTCAAGCTGCTCTCACACAAGTTCAGTCAGGATCCTTGGGGTGAGGTCCAGACATCCATGATTTAAAGAGCTCCTCAAGAGTTTCTAGTGACCTGTCAAAAGAGAGAACCACTGAACTACATGAGAGCAGTGGTTCTTCAAGGTTGGGCCAGGGATCAGCCACACCAGCATCTTTTGCAAACTCACTAGAAATGCAGGTTCTCAGGCCTCACCCAGACCTTCTGAATCAGAAACTCAGAGGGTAGGGCTAGCATTCTGTTGGTCCAAGAGTTTGAGAATCACTGGTCTATCCACCCAGCCTCTTATCTTCTGTCCAAAATAATTAATGGTCATTTCCTACTAGTTTACACTTTAAACTATGTCCCTTATATCTCCATCCTAAGCATCATGATACATTCTTACCTGGATAATGAACTGGTAATCCTATGACCAAGCGATGCTGGTGCTCTGGTTCATGGACCTCCAGATATGCTCTGGGTAGCTAGGACTGTGACCAGGCCACCGTAGGCCAATTCATGTCATGCTGGAAAAGACATTTCATGTTTTGAAGGAGTGCTAAAATCTGATATGATAAAAGATGACTTGTGCTGTTTACTAATCCATTTTCCTAATATCCATCATCCTGGAGTCTTATGTATTTCTGTTGTTATTTGAAATGAGACTGCAAATAGTTCACTCACGAGCCAGCCCTTTGCACAGCTGTTGTCCCCATCTGTGTCAGTTTTCCACTGCTGGAACAAATACCCAAGATAAAGCAACAAAAAGAGATGAATGGCTTATTTTGGCTGCAATTGGAAGTTTCAGTTCATTAGCAGCCGGCTGCACTGCTTTTGGCCCTGTGACAAGGCAGTGCATACTAACAGGTGGTATGTCCGATGAAACTCATCACCCTATGGCAACTAGGAAGTAAAGAGAGAGAGGAAGAGAGCAGCAACTCCATATTCCCTTCATGGGCACACCCCAGTGACCCATCTTCATCCTACAAAGTTCTGCTCCCCACTTCTCTACAGTGCCATTCACTGGGGACCAGACCTAGAACACATGGGTCTTTGGTGGATATTCAAGACCCAAACTCCACATCATGACAAACAGTGAGAACTACCTAGCCACAGCGTTTGTGGGGAGGACTTCTAAAGAGCTTTTCTCAACACAAAATCCTTATTTGGTGTGAGCAGTAGGATCCAGGAAGAGGGAGAGAAGCCGGCCAACAGGACAGAATGCAGGTTCCATGACAGACATAGGCCTCTTCACTTAGCCTTGCTTGCAGAAAGACAAGTCATTACTACGTTCCTATGAAGTTCCCAGAGAATGTGTGTGTTCTTAGTTATAAACATGAAGCTCTTGTTGTAGGAAATGGTGGGCTACAGAAGAAATGTAGACAAAAAATGCCACCAGAGCTCTGGGATTTCAGGGGTTGGAGCTCTGCAATTCTGGGAGCAGAACAGGTTCTCTGGAAGCAGAGGGATTCCTCTGGAGCTGCGGAAAGGGGCTTCCATTAGGAGACTGACCAGGGACGGAACCAGCTTCTAAGTACAACCTTTTCACCCCTGCTGTTGACACTCAGATAAAGGCTTTAAGAATCATATTTAAGATGTCAAATGTAGTTTTCCAGAGCTATCCCAGGATTCTTAGTCATCTGTAATTCTGACCATCTGGTCTATGGCACATCATTGTCTCATGTCACATATGTTTCAGGGACTTATTTCTGCACAGAACCTCTGGAAAACATGTGCTCAATACACATGATTCCCCCTGAAGGAATTAAACTGTGCTCACAGAGGACTCCAAATTCACATTGGTTGTATGTTGTGGAATGTTTCAATATTTTTTAACAGTTTGCTCTTGTTGAAACCAAAATGAACATTGTTTATCAGCAAAGCACCATCCTCTGGATGGTGTGGCCTCAAATTCCCAGTCCAGCCCCAGGGCTGCTGTACAAGCTTGGCTCACTCACTGCCAACTTCCTGCTCACTCCAGTGCACAGTTACATGGCTCTTTCTAACTGAAGGATTTTATAGCGTTACAGGGTTATACAGCATTTGGTGGTTACCCTGCGGTGATGGCATCTCCTTTGCCAACTTCATTGGACTTACAGTCACCATGGAAACCTATATCCAGATGTGTCTGTGAATATATTTTCCTGAGAGGTTTGACATAAGCTCATTTTATATATTGATACAAGGTGCTCAGTGTTCATGAAAACTATTACTTGAATGTTACTAACTCTGGTGACCTTCACTTACTGCACACCCCTCAAGGGCAAGGCAGTTTAGATAAAAATCCCTTCACAGTTCCTCATTTGGTTTTAGATGCAGTACAAGGATCTTCTTGAATTTTGCATTTTTTTGTGTGACTTGATTTATTCTCTTTTAAATTATGAAATATTGGGCATCTAAACATATATAAAGAATAATAAAAAAGAGTGCATGTTTTTTCTATTACCCTCCTTAAGAACCAAGATATTATAATGACAGGGAGTGGAGAGATGGCTCAGTGGTTAAGAGCACTGGCTACTCTGGTAGAGGACACAGGTTCAATCCTTGTACCAGAACCATCCAGTTCCAGGGGATCCAACACCCACTTTTGACCTCTGCAGGCATTGCACTTACATACATGCAGGGAATACACTCATACAGATAAAATAGAAATGATAAATATTTTTTAAAGATACTATATAGTGTGAGGCAAACAAAATAACCACTACACTTGACCCAGTCATACCACTCCTGCACATATACCAACAAGACTCAACTCCCCAGTCAAACATGCAATACCATGCTTATTGCAGCTCTCTTCATAATAACAAAGAGCTGAAAGCAGCCCAAGTGTCCCTCAACTGATGAATGGATAAAGAAAATGTGGTACATCTACATAATGGAGTTCTATGCAGCAGTAAAGAAAGATGACATTATGAACTTTGCAGGTAAGTGGATGGAAACTAGAAGCCATTATGATAAGTGAAGTTAACACAGTCCCAGAAAAACAAATGATGAATGGCATCGCTCATTTCTGGATGCTAGCCCCCAATCCCTAGTTGTAAAGCAAACTGAACAACGTTAATGTTATATTTCTTTTTATCTGAAAGCAGCTGTATGGTTAAAATGTAAATCCCTTAATGGGCTCTAGAATTAACCTACCACCTATTTTCAGACTTTGTAATTTTGGTATATGGGTGGAGGATATGTAGGGATATTCTTGAGTAATAAAAAAATTAAAGGGAAAAATGTGAATTCCTAAACACATTTTGGAATTAACTTATGCATTTTTTCAAATGTCATAATTTTGGTATATGTGTGGCATATATATATATATGCATATTTTAGAGCAATACAAACTGAAGGGAACAACAACAAAAGGACTGGGTCAAAGAACTGACTGAAACAGTAAACTTCTGCCCCAAACAGTAAACCTCTGCAAAGAAATACTTTAAAAAGATTGAGAAAGCCAGATGTGGTGGCACATGCCTTTAATCCTAGGCAGGTGGATCTTTGTGAGTTCAAGCCCAGCCTGGTCTACAGAGTGAATTCCAGGACAGTCAGAGCTACAGGGAGACCCTGTCTCAAAAAGACCAAAAAAAAAAAAAAAAAAAAAAAAAAGATGCAGAAAAATTACGGCAAAAATCCATAGAGTTGGGGGGGTGGGGGGCATGGAAGGGGGGAATGAGTCTAAATTGGATTGAGAAATGTTGTATGAAATGTACAAAACTTCAATAAAATAAAAAAATAAAAGTTTTGATGATGTTTACACTCAAAAACAAAAAGATACTATAGTGACAATTAGATGCCCAAGTATAGTCTTGCCACTGAAAAGTCTTTGCTGTGGAGTTTGGCGTCAGGCATGTCTACACATGCCATTAGGCTCTGGGAAGAGTGACTGGAGTCTTTCCAAAGGACCAGCTCCGATCCAGATTTCAGGTCTCCATCTATTTAGCCTGTGAGCCTACAAGGACTGTGAAAGTTCCCAGCAGGTGGGATTGCCAGTCCCTCACTGACAGACTTTGCAGGCCTCTCAAAATCCCCTCCCACCCCCTCGCAGAGAGAAGGCTCCTCCCTGAGCTGTGGAGAGGGCTGATGGGATTTTCTGTTTATTTTGTTCCTTTATGGCTTGGGCTTTGGATATCACAAGGTTTCTGGTTTCCTAATTCTGAGTTCCTGTCCTCTGTACTCTTGTCATTTCGACTCTTCTCTGCAGAGGTGAGTGCTGGCGACTCTTCTCAGCCACACTGCCCCACCTTCGTATGCTTTGATGCTTTTGCTAGAGTCTTCAGTGGTCTTAAAGGACTTCTGGTGCTGCTTCCGGGTGTTAGGTGCATACATGGGCCACAGCATATCCCTCTGCAGCTCCTCCTGGTTCAGTGCTGTCTCTGAGGCTTATTGATGTGACTGCCCTGTCATAACCTGCTATATGCATTTGTCACTTTAAGATATGCCAGCTGTCTCGAAAAGACAAAAAAAAAAAAGATATGCCAGCTGAATTCAGCTCTGCTGAAGCACAGGGCTGAAATAAACATGTATGTAGTTGGTCCCTGTGTATAGTCATGAAAGCTTCCTGTATCAACTCACTGCTGAGCTGAGGGATATTGTTAGATATATACCAGATACTGCTGAAATGTTAACAGCTGTAATAAGGCATGGTCCCACCAGCAAAGTCAGAGTTCCTATGGGTTCATATTCTTTTTTTTTTTTTTTTGAGACAAGGTCTCTCTGTAGCCCCAGCTGGCCTGGAACTCACTCTGTAGACCAGGCTAGCCTTGAACTCACAACCTCTGCCTCCCAAGTGCCAGGATTAAAGGTGTGCACTACCACACCCTGCTAGGTTCACATTCTTGATAAGTGTTGTCACATTCAGATTTGGGGATGTGATGGATGCGTATATTTTATACACACAGGTGCTCCAAAGTTCTTAGGGAAAAAAAATCTGATAAATGAATAGAGTTTGTCTTGGAACTTTCTAGAACAATAAATGACTACTTATAAATTCTGACAACTTAGAATTAATCATTTGGGTTATTTTTTTGTATTTGTTGTTTTGACAGGGTTTCCCTAGTTCTAGCCCACCTGGGTCATTATGTGGATCAGATTGGCCTAGATATCACAGAGATCTGCCTGCCTTTGCCTCCAGAGGGCTGGGATTAAAGGCGTGTACCACCAGCCCTAGTGTTGACTGGGTTATTTTTAAGTTATATACACAAAAATAGTCATATTAAGGAAAATTGTGTAGAAAAAATACAAAATTTCCTGTGGCATTATCCCATCAACACAGTCATTTCATTTTCATTTAGTATATGCTCATTAACTTGGCTGTCCTAACCACATTGAGAGTATTTAGCGTATGCTCATTAACTTGGTAATTATTTGTCATCCTAAGCACATTGAGTGATTTTTATTAGTATCTATTAATTGTACAAGATAACAACTTCAATATGACATTTCTACACATATGTACTTTAATCCTATCCACCTCTTCTGTTACTCTTTTTAAAATATTTTATTTCTTTATTTTATGTGTATCAGAATCTTGCCTGCATGTAGGTAAGTACATCTGTGTCATGTAATGCTCAAGGAGGCCAGAAGAGAGCATCAGATTCCCCTGGAACTGGAGTTATGGACCATTGCTAGCTGCCATGTGGGTACTGGGAATCAAACCTGGTCCTCTGCAAGAGCAGCCAATGCTCTTAACCACTGACGCATTCACTCCACCCTTCTCCTCTATTATTCTTTAATTTTTTGATTGATCTTTATGTATGTGAGTGTCTGTAGGTATGTAAGTGCACCACATACATGCTGTACCTACACAGACTAGAAGGGGGTGTGGGGTCCCCTGGAGCTGGAGTTATAGATAGTTGTTATATACCTGCTAGGATCTGAACCCAGGTCCCCTGCAAGAACAGCCAGTGTTCTTAACTGCTGAGCCATCTCTCCAGCTCCTCTCCATTACTCTTATTCCTCCTCCCCTTCCCTCCTTCCCCTTCTAAATCCCTAGTATTCTCCCTTTTACTTTCATGTCCTTCCCAACCCTCTAGTGCACAAATTCCATATATGAGAGAAAACACAATATACTCTTCTCTATGAGTCTGGCTTGCTTCACTCAACACTAAGATCTGTAGTCCCACCCATTTTCCTACATGACATGATTTTGTTCCTCTTTGTGTTAACATAATACTTCTTTATCTGTGTACCATGCTAAATTGATTTTTTAATTTTCATTTATTTATTTATTTTTGTGTGTATGAATGTACTGTCTGCATGTAGGTTTGTGCATTCATGTCATGCAATGCCTACACAGAACAGAAGAGGGCATTGGATTCCCCTGGAACTGGAGTTAAAGACTGTTCTCAGGTGCCATGTGGGTGCTGGGGATCGAACCTGGATCCTCTGCAAGAGCAGTCAGAGCTCTTAACCGCTAGGCCGTCTCTCCAGCCCCTAATTGTTTTACAATGAATCCATTATTGCTTTATCTTACATTGTATGTGCATTTTCCAAGTAGGTCATTTTTTTTCAAATATGTAAATTTTTTCCTGAACTTGTACTCCAAGGGTCTGAGTTAGACTAAAGTTCTGTGTCAGACTTGGTTTTTATTTATTTTTTTATACTTTCTTTTATTTCATTTTTTAACAATAAGTAATAAGTTGTGAGTACAAGCATCCTTCATGTAAAATCAATTTGCAAGCAGTTGTGCCCAAACCCACATAGTCCAAGGCTCCCACCATCCAGCTGGAGGGGCTTGTATGTACATTCAAGTTGATCAAATAAGTGTCCAGTCTATATTGCTGTAGTTTCACCATTCACCCCAATCGCAGCCCTTACATTCTACCATGCCCCCTCTTCCACAGATTGTTCCCTAGGCTTAGAAAAGGGGCACAGGTGGACAAGAAGAAAAACAGTCTACTTCTCTGGAGATGTCATTTTGGACTCTGATCAGTTCTGGCTGTTTCCTTTCATGGGCTGACAGTTTGTCCAGGAATAACTTTACAATCCTACTAATGAAGCACAAGCAATTAGAAATATAGGTATTTAAACAGTACTAATTCTTATGGTAGGTTACTTTGGTATAGACACAGATGTTTGGATGGTATGCTAATCCATGAATTATATTTTTTCTGTAAAAGATGACGAGGTCTTATGGTGGCTTATAACTTCTCCTAACCATGAGAGGATGTAAGCTTGTGGCATGAGCCGTGGGTTATTCCTCCAAGGAGAGAGCTAATAGCCAATTCAATTTGGGATATACAGACATATGGCTGCCACTTCTGCACAGTATTTCCAGGCAGGTGAGGTGTAGCTGGTGCTGACGGAGGAGTCTTGCTTGACTCAAGGAGACCAATACAATATTTGCTTTATTGGTTTAGTGGTCTTTGGTAACACTCTCTGGTATTCCAGAGACCAGCTGTACACTTGCAAGTGCAGTCTCAATACATCTTTCCCATGCTTACATCAGGTCTTAGACAGCAGGGCCTTATCACCTCTCTTCTTGCAGGTATCCCAGTTTACAGGCAAGAAGCCTTTACCTTTATTTGGGGGGAGCTTGGATACCTGGACAACATTTCCTTGGCAGAATAATCCATTGCTGATATCAGAGCTCTCCTGTATTAATATATTTTGCTTAAATGCACAGCTTAAAGAGACTTTAGTATTATATTTGGTTCTGAATATAGAATAATCTTTTTTATAGTTCCTATGTCTATTAGTCAATTAAAGAAAGCAGTTTTACTGGTTTTATAAGAGATTACCTCTATAACAGTAGGCTCTAGGTTACAGTTAGAGAATGACTTCATTACCATCATTTTTTTTTGTTCTATGAAAAGGAAGTAAGAAAGTCTCTCATATTAAAACTTTGCGGCACCTAGAAGGTAAGGTTCGTTAGGACTCATTATAAACAGTTGTTACAAATAGGATCCACGGAGATGTCTGATGCCTGTAGCAGTCTTCCTTTTAATGTTTAGATGGGCCAACTTCTCTGCTGGTATTTCTTTGTACATCCTACACAATGCAAAGCTGTATCTTTTCTTTCTCAACCATTAAGTTGGTGACGTTTTGACTTGTGGGAACATACGAATCTTTTCCCCATAGTTAGTTTTAAGATTAAATTGAAAAATTTTTGGCAAAAAGGTTTAATATCTAACTGTATCCCCCCCTTTTTTTAATTCTAGGTTTTTATTTTTTGACCCATCAGTCTAAAACATGTGGTTGTAGTACAAATACCTATAGGCAGGAATCAAGGTGTAAATTTCATTAAATTTACCCAAGCTGTTTTGGGTGACTGTATGTTGTTAATTTGGGAAGAAAACTTAATTCCTTAAGTTAAATTATCCTACAGTAAAAGAGAATGTTACAAGATAATACTGTATAACACAAAAATTATAGAGAACATTTGTATATGTTAATCCCAAAGTTATTGTTATACAGATTTTAAGTAAAACAAATGTGGACAACCATAATTTATATTTCCAATTAACTTAGATGTATTACTATTTTTGTTAAAAACCTTTAAACAGATGGCCTCTGGAATGCCAGAGAGTGTTACCAAAGGCCACTAAAACAATAAAGCAAATACGGGTCTCCCTGAGTCAAGCAAGACTCCACCGTCAGCACCAGCTACACCTCACTTGCCTGGAAAAACTGTGCAGCAGAGGCAGCCATGTGCCTGTATATCCCAAATCTAATTGGCTATTGGCTCTCTCCTTGGAGAAATAACCCATGGCTGTTGCCACAAGCTTACATCCTCTACAGGTTAGGAGATGTTATAAGCCACAGTAAGACCCTGCCATATTTAACAGGGGGGAAAATTGTAATTCATGGATTAACATATCCAAACATGTGTCTATGCTAAAGTAACCTACCATAACTATTAGTGCTGCTTAAATACCTATATATCTAATTGCTTGTTCTTCATTAGTAGGATCAAAGGTTATGCCCTGGGACAACTTGTCAGCCCATGAAAGGAAAAAACGCCAGAACTGACCAGAGTCCAAGTCAAAAGCTCCAGAGACAGTGGACTGTTTAACTTCTCTCATCCACCTGGTCCCTTTTCTAAGCCTAGGGAACAATCTGCAGAAGAGGGGGCAGGTAGAATGTAACGTATAGGAAGGCTGTGACTGGGGGTGGAATGGTGAGAACCTACAGCAGGTGTATTCTTGGACACTTATTTGATCAACGTGATTGAAACAAACAACCTGCACACCCCACCCCACTGGATGGGTGGGGTTGTGTTTTGTAGGGGTTTGGAACAAATTTGGGCTTGAACAAGCCCTGAGATTGGTTTTGCACAAAGGATGCCTTGTACTCATGGATTATCACTATAGCTAAAATAACATGAAAAAAAAAAAAAAACAATGAGAGAAAATGCAGGACAGTTATGCAGAATAGCATGATCTGGGCGGGTTTGGTGGGTGGGGGGGGGGGAGGAAGGAAAGGGAAGTAAGCCTGAAGAAAGATAAAAGTCCCTATGAGTGTGAATAAATAATGTTATGAAAATTGCCAAAGCTCAATAACAAAATTAAATAAAAAAAACTTTTTTTTTTTTTTTTATATAACCATGTTTTTTAATTTGGACTTGTTCACTGTCCAATATACCTGTAATTTTGTTAATGAGTTTGGTGGCAAAAATGGATACTTGTTGAACTCCACTCGCCTCAAATCAATATGCATTTAATCGAATATCAGACCTAGTGCCACCCCTGCGTCCCCTCCCTCTCCACAAACTCTCCCAGCCCTAGAGATCACTATTCTTGCAGGTTTTCTAAGATGTTAATTTGTTCATAGTATTTCTGTTGTTGGTTCTTTCAATATGCACCTTGATCCACACAGAAATAAATATTACAAACTGGGAGTTATTATGAACTATATGACAGATACACTAGCATCCAGATGCAAAGGTATACAGAAACCATTATATTACTGTTTTTTTTTCTCCGGAACGTGTTTTCGTCTTACCTAATACTTACTATACTGATACACAATCTTCTAGTCTCCATCAATTTACCTGCAAAGTTCATGATGTTATCTTTCTTTACTGCTGCATCAAAAGCACTCCATTGTGTACATTTACTGTGTACATTTTCTCTATCCACTCGTCAGTTGAGGGGCATTTGGGGTGGTTCAAGCTTTTTGCTATTGTGAACAGAGCTGCAATAAATATAGCTGTGCATGTATTTCCGCAGTAAGAATGAGTCTTGTGGTATATACCCAGGAGTGGGGTATGACTGGGTCAAATGGCAAAGCTCATTTTGAGTCTTCCAAGGTTCTCCACACTGCTTTCCATAGTGGCTGTACAAGTTTACATTCCCACCAGCAATGGATGAGTGTTCCCCTTTCCCCAAAACCTCTCCAGCACTTGGTATTCATTTGTTTTGTTGATTCCTGGATCCTAGGTCAGTCTTTTTCTTTTTTTTTTTTTTTATTTTTATTTACTAATGTGTATGAATTGTACTGGTCTAGCATGCAGTCTGCAACCCCATGTCGTGCAATGCCTGCGGAGGTAGAAGAGGGGTCTCGGATCTTCCCTGGAACTGGAGTCTCCTGGAATTGGAGTCTGCAGACGGTTTTTTGGTCCGCCATTGGTTGCGGGGACGAACCGGGTCCTCTGCAAGACGGTCGGCGCTCTTAACCACGGCCATCTCTCCAGCCCCGGATCTCTGGTCAGTCTTATGAAGTGAGGCATGATATTTAGAGGTGGTATTAATTTTGCATGTTCCCCTAATTATTTAGTGATGTTATTGAACAGTTTTTAAAGATGTTTCCTCAAGCCATCTCTAATTCCTCCTCTGTGAAGTCTCTATTCAGATCTTTGCTCCATCTTTTGAGTGATTCATTTGTTTTCTTTCTTCTTTGTTTTTTGAGTAGCTTGTATACTCTGGAAATCAATGCTTTGTCAGATGTATCTGCAGTGAAGGTTTCCTCCCACTCTGTGGGTTTTCTCTTGACTTCCTTGATTGTTTCTTTTGATGTACAGAAACTTTTGAGCTTAATGAGGTCCCATTGGGCAATTGTGGATCTTATTTCTTGTGTAGCTGCTGTCTGATTTAGGAAGTCTTTTCCTACACCTATGTCTTGTAGTCTGCTGCCAACTTTTTCTTCTATCGCCTCCAGAGTTTGGGGTTTCATGTTGAGGTCAAAGGATCCATCAGGAATTGACTTTTCATGTTGAGGATCAAAGGATCCATCAGGAATTGACTTTTGTACAGGGTGAGATGTAGGGGTTTAGTTTCATTCTTCTACAGGTGGTGATCCAGTTTTGCCGACACCACTTACTGAAGATGCTGTCTTTCCTCCATTGTATCTTCTTGGCCCGCTTGTCAAATATGAGGTGGCTGAAATGGTATGTGCTCAGGTTTGGATCTTCCATTTTATTCCACTGGTCAACAGGTCTGTTTTTGTGCCAGTACCAAACTGTTTTTATGACTATAGCCCTGTAGTATAGTTTGATGTCTGGTATAGAGATCCCCCTGTATTACTCTTTTCGCTCAGGGTTGCTTTGGCTATTCGGGGTCTTTTGTTTTGCCAAATGAAATTAAGGATTTTTTTCCAAGCCTGTGAAGAAACTCTTGGGGATTTTGATTGGGATTGCATTATATCTCTACAAAAGTTTGGGTAGAATGGAAATTTTTACTATATTTATTTTCCCAATCCATGATCATGGGAGGTTTGTCCATCTTCTGATGTCTTCTTCAATTTCCTTCTTCAGGTGTTTAAAATTTTTGTTTTAGAGATCCTGGTGTCTTTGGTTAGGTTTGTTCCTAGGTATTTTATTGTTTTTGAGGCTATTGTGAATGGGAAGGTCTCCTTGAATTCTTTCAACAGTAGCTTGTTGGCGTAAGAAAGGCTACTGGTTTTTCTAGATTTATTTTGTATCCTGCCACATTACTGAAGCCCTTACTCATTTCTAGGAGTTTTCTGGTGGAGTTTTTAGCATCCCTCAGGTAGACAATCATATCATCAGCAAAATGGGATAGCTTGGCTTCCTCTTTTACTATTAGAACTCCTTTAATTTCCTTTTCTTGCCTTATTGCCCTAGCAAGAGTTTCCAGCATTATATTAAAAAGGAGTGGTGACGGGGCAGCCTTGCCGGGTTCCTACTTTTAAGGGGAATGCTTCTGTCATTTCCCCATTTAGGATGATATTGGCTGTGGGTTTCCTGTATATGGCCTTTATTACATTGAGGAATCATCCCTCCAATCCAATTCCCTCTAGGACTTTAAGCATGAAGGGATGCTGGATTTTGTCAAAGGTTTTTTTCTGTGTCAATTGAGATGATTGTTTGGTTTTTGTCCTTCAGTCCATTTATATGTTTGATATTTATTGATTTTCATATGTTGAACCATCCCTGCATTTCTGGTATGAATCCAACTTGATCGTGATGGATGATCTTCTTGATGTGGGTCTGTATGTGATTTGCCAGTATCCTGTTTAGAATGTTTGCATCTGTGTTCATTAATGAGATGGGTCTCTAGTTATCCTTTTTGGTGTATCTTTGCCTGGTTTTGGCAATAGCGTGATGCTGGCTTCCTAGAAGGAATCTGGGAGAACTCCCTCCATTTGTATCCTTCTAAACAACTTGAGTAGTAATGGTTGTAAGTCTTTTTGAAATATTTTATAGAAGTCTGCTGTGAAACCATCTGGGCCTGGACATTTTTTGGTTGGGACGCTTCTTATTACATTTTCAGTTTCTTCATATATTATTAGCCTATTTGGGCTGTTGATCTCTTCTTGGTTGAGCTTTGGTGATTCCCAGGATTTCAGATATTCATCCATTTCTTCTAGGTTTTCAAACTTAGTAGGGTATAGGTTTTTGAAGTATTCCCATATGATTGTCTGGATCTTTTCATTGTTTGTTGTGATATTTCCCCTTTCATCACAGATTCTATTGATTTGGAATTGTTCCTTCTTTTTTAACTGGGCTAGAGGTCTGTCTGTCTTGTTTATTCTCTCAAAGAACCAAATATTTGATTCATTGATATTTTTGTATGGTTTTCTTTTTTTCTATTTCATTGATCTCTGCTCTGATTTTTGTTATTTTTTCTTGTCTGCTGCGTTTAGGGTTCATTTGTTGTTCTCTCTCAGGTATTTTTAGCCGCAGTGTTAGATCGTTCACTTGTGCTCATTCTGTTTTTTAATGTAGGTGCTTAGAGCTATAAACTTTTCTCTTAAGACTGTTTTTAAAGTGTCCCATAGGTTTTGTTGTGTTGTATTATCATTGTCATTCAGTTCCAGGAAAGTTTTTATTTCTTTCTTTATTTCTTCCTTGACCCATTCATTATTCAGGAGAGTGTTGTTTAGTCTCCATGTATTCTTGTAAGTTGTAGGGCTTATCCTGGTGTTGATATTGAGTTTTATTGCACTGTGGTCTGATAGAATGCATGAGGTTATTTCAATCTTTTTGTATTTGTTGAGTTTTTTCCTGTGTCCCAGGAGATGGTCTATTTTGAAGAATGTTCCATGGGGTGCTGAGTAGGAGGTGTATTCTCTGGTGTTTGAGTGGAATATTCAATAGATGTCTGTGAGGTCCATTTGGTGTATTGTATCATTCATTTCAGATGTATCTCTGTTTATCCTTGTCCTGTTGATCTGTCTAAAGGACTTAGTGGGGTATTGAAGTTCCCTACTATTAGTGTGCTGGGGTTAGTCTGTGCCTTTGAGATCCTGAAGAATTGTCTTCATAAAGTTTGGTGCACCAGATTTTGGTGCCTATATATTCATGATTGTGAGATCTTCATCGTCAATTATTCCTTTAATAAAGATGTAATGGCCCTCTTTGTCTCTTTTGATTTCTTTTGCTTTGAAATCTATTTTGTCTGATATTAAAATAGCAACACCTGATTTCTTTTTGGTACCATTTCCTTGGAATACTTTCTTCAATTCCTTCACCTTAAGTTGGTGCCTATCCTTGAAACTGAGAGGGGTTTCTTGTAGACAGCATATAGATGGGTTTTGTTTCCTAATCTATTCTCCCAGTCTATGCCTTTTGATTGGGGAGTTAGCCCATTAATATTTAAGGTTATAATTGAAAGATGGATGTTGCTTCCTTTCACTTTATTATCCATTGACTTTAGCCTCTGCTTCTCCTCCTACAGTTATGTGTTTATAGTTTCTTTTCCTAGGTGTTGGGATAGTTGCTCCTCTCTGTCTGCCCTTTGAATTGCTTCAAGATTTTTCTGAAGAGTTGTCGGCAGTATTTTTTAATGTTTTTCCAATCTTATTATTCATGAAGATTTTTCTCTCCAACTTAATCAACATTTTTGCCTGGGTATTAGTATTCTGGGTTAGGCGATCCAATAGTCCTTTTAACACTGGGGAATGCCTTTGTCTCAATGTTCTTCTTGCTTTTCAGTTTGTGCCGAGAAGTCACGTTGTTAATTCTGATGGGTTCCCTCTTTGTATGTGACTTGTTTTCTTTTTAGTTTTCAGAATTTGTGTCTTTGTTTTTGGGCATCTAGCATTTAACATATGCATATAGGATGGGAGTTTCTTTTCTG
Organism: Rhizomys pruinosus; assembly: GCA_009823505.1. NCBI lineage: Eukaryota > Metazoa > Chordata > Mammalia > Rodentia > Spalacidae > Rhizomys > Rhizomys pruinosus. The sequence continues at coordinate 409,728 of VZQC01002896.1, forward strand.
ATCTTGTCCTTTATTTTGGGTCTAGTGTTTCTTGTATTTGTTGGGTTTTGTCTAATTTAGTTTAGGGAAATGTTCATCTATTATTCTGTGAAGACTGATCAATACTATTCTCTTGAGATCTTCTCCTTCCTCTATTCTTGAATGCGGAGGTTTGATTTTTCATAATGTCCCATATTTCCTGGTTTTCTTACTTTTGTGTATTTTTCAAATTTTTCATAGACTTTAATTTTGAGCTTTTTAGTTGTTCTGTGTTATCTTCCAGATCTGATAATTCTTTGTTTCATGCTTCATCTCCATTCTATTTCTGAGGCTTTTTCCTTTCCTTTTCTTCTTGATGGATGAGTGTCCATTTCTTTTTCATTTCAATCCTTTGATTTCTTTCAGTAATTTCCATTTCCATTTTGAGCTCCTCAATCTCTCTCTTGGTGCTCCTTACTTCAACTGGTTGGCTTCCTTTTTCAGTGTTTCTACTTCCTTCTGGAGTTTGTTTTTCTCCCCTCTAAGTTCTTTCTGGAGTTTGTCATTCTCCCCTTTAGTTCTTTCTGAAGTTTTTGTCATTGTAACCCTCGTAGGTCCTTTTTATTATTTCATTCTCTCTCCTTAGTTCTCTACTTCTTCTTTATTTCTTTAATTTCTTGATAGATCTTGCATTATTCCTCTAAGATCGTTTTTTGGTGCCACTCTCCAGGGGTATCCCACTGTATTTATCTCCTACAGGGTGTGGTAGAGCCTTTGGTGACGGGATTATCCTTGCACCTTTCCCATGTTATCCCTTCGCCATTGTCCCTGGCATGAGGGTTTTTATTTATTTATTTTTTTGCGTGTGATTCCAATGCGCAAATCGTTTGCAGGCAGGCCCTAGCTTCTCCTTCCCAATCCCTCTACCAGATGTAAGGTGCTAGCCCTGCAGCTCAGCTGGTCTGGGCCCGGCCGCTGCACCAGGAAGGCCTAGCTTCTCCTTCCCACAATCCCCTACCAGATGTGGAGCAGTCCCTACAGCCCACCTGGTCTGGGCCTGGTAGCTGCTGTGCAGCAGGAGGGCTTAGCTTCTCCTTCCCACAATCCCCTACCAGACGTGGTGCAGTCTCTGCAGCTCCGCTGGTCTGGGCGACTTGGTTTTTATTTTAGAAAGTGTCCCTTGCTGCTTTGTAATTCCTAGGAATAGCTCTGCCCATATAGAGTATTCATGCATTTCCATTATTTACTTCTGGAGCAGAAATCAAGTACACAGAGAGCAAAGCACATTGAAATATAAAAATGTATCTTTTTATGGGGCTGGAGAGGTTGCCTAGCGGTTAGAGCACCGACGCTCTTGCAGAAGGACCCGGGGTTGAATCCCCAGACCCCACATGGCGGTAACAACCGTCTGTAACTCCAATTCCAGGAGAACTCCAGTTCCAGGGGAATCCGAGACCCTCTTCTGACCTCCGCGGCATTGCACGACACGGGTGCACAGACCTGCATGCAGACAGTACATTCATACACATACAAAGATAAAAAAAAAAAGAAAAGAAATATAAAAATGATCATACAAGAAAGCACTAAACACTTATATACCTACTAAAACAACCCTCTTCTCCCCCACCCATTCTTATGAATTCATTATTTTGTAAATGCCTTGGAAAAGGAAACACATTGATCCTAGTTGACACCAGGCAGGCCAGGGTGGGAGCTCACCAGGTAACCAGGGATAAATGCAATCTTAGAGTTGTATGAGAACCAAAGGCATGGTTTAAGTTTGCACTTCTATAAATGGGTAAAAGACAATTCTATTTATAAATTGCATTTACCCCAAATACAGCTGTACTAAATACACTTGTTTGAAATACAGATTACTAAATACAGATGTTTGAAATACAGATGTACTAAATACAGATGTTTGAAATACAGATGTACTAAATACAGATGTTTGAAATACAGATGTATTAAAAACTATGACAAAAATCTTTTTTTGGTCCACATGTCTTCAAAACCAATCAAAATCAGCAACACATAAAAGACATGGTTACCTCTTACAGCCCAGCGTTCCCCCTTCTTGACAGATAAAATCCCATTCCTACTTCTCAGGTCTCTTCATTGATATCTTTATTTACAAGAGTCTCTCCCTTAGATTTAAGACAAAGGACTAAATTTAGTTCCAATTTTCATGAACAATGCTTAATCTCCCCATTCTAACAAACAACTTATACTTTCTGGCTGGGACCACATGGACTTCTTCATGCCCACAGAGCTCTCTTCTTGCCAACCAGGCTCATCTTTCAGCCTCATCACCTGCAGAGCATGAAATACACACTGTTTTTAATGTTACTATCTTGACTGAAAATGTCTCCCTGGTGCCGTGTGTGAAACAAACACAAGTGGGCTTTGCTATTTTCTGCAGTCAAACTCTAAGTCTTCTAAAAGTGAAGGGACCAAAGATAGAATGAATAGCGCAGAGTAGGGCTGCAGATCAGCTTCTCCCTGAGCACATTCAAGATGTGAAATTCCATGGTTGGCTGATTTAATAGCTTGAATGATAAAGTACGCCTTTGAAGGGATTTACATTGCCCACAATATCAGATTCAGCTCAGGATCCCTTTAGACTTTTTATAGCATTGGTTTCTAGGACAACATTCCTTCTTCTCCCACTTCCACCCCACTTCCAACTTCCTCCATATGAGCTTTTGATGCCAAATTCTACCACCTGCTACTGCCTGGGATTTACCTCCCTCCCCTACAGTATGATCCATCAGTGGTCCAGGAAATAATAAGACCCAACTTCCAGCCTCCGGTCAAGATATCAAAGCTGCTGGACTCTGAGGCCTGAGTCCCTTCCAGGTCCAGGCTTCTGCTGCCCTCTATGGGGTTGTGCTGAGATGACAACACGTTTGTTTTCTGCCACTTCTTGGAGATGCCATTTCCATTCCTGGATTCTACTAGGGCCATCTCCAGAACAGCTGTCATGCACACAGAGTCCCAGCTTTGTGTGAGTGTCAGGGGAAGAAAACCCAGGAATCTGAGAGGAGTATTTGCCTGGAAGGAAAAATACCAACTACATCTTGACCTGTACATTTGTAAGTTAGCATCTAATTTTTTCATTATGAATTTTAAGTCATTTGAATATGTAATTTTTTAACATGTTGTAAAAGTTGATGTTTAAAAAGAGTATTTCTTGGTTGGGCATGAGGGCAGTGGTATGTGCTTTTAATCCCAGTACTCAGGAAGCAGAGGCAGGTGGATCTCTGTGAGTCAGAGGCCAGGCTGGTCTACATAATGAGTTTCAAGTAAATTGGGAACACAGGAAGACCCTGTCTCAAAAAAAAAAAGCCAACCAAAAAACAACAACAATAACAATAACAACAACAACAACAAAAACACAACAGCAAAGAAAACCTGAAGGTAATGTGACTTGGAGATGGAAAGATGGGTCAGTGGTTCGAACACTTGCCGCTATACTGGAGAACCATGTTCTATTCCCAGCATTATATCAGGCAGCTCACAACCACCTGTAACTCCAGCTCCATTGGATTCAAAGCTCTCTTCTGGACTCTGAAGACACACATTTACACAAATGGCAACACACACAGAGACACATACACATAAATAAAAACAAATCTTTAAATAATTAAGTCTCGCGGGGCGTGGTGGTGCACGCCTTTAATTCTAGCACTTGGGAGGCAGAGGCAGGTGGATTTTTATGAGTTCAAGGTCAGCTTGGTCTACAGAGCAAATTCCAGGACAGCTGGGGCTACAAGGAGACCCTGTCTCAAAATGACCAAAAAAAATTCTCTGGACAGTGAGATGGCCCAACAAGAAAAGCCAAGCCTGAAAACCACCTAAGGCCAATACCTGGTTCCTACAGTGGAAAGCCTGATATGGTGGTGTGCATTTGGAATCCCAGAACTCCTAAGGGGAGATGGAAGGTGATAACAGGAGAATTTCCCAGAAACATGCAGGCTTGCTAGCCTGGAGTACATACTGTGCCTCCAAACATGGTGGAAGAAGAGAACTGACTCAGGAAAACTGTTTTCTGATTTCTATAGTGCCCTTTAAGTCCAATTTCTGCAAACCAAACACTGAAAGACTTTGTGTGTCCCCAGTAGACTCCAGTGTACAGCCAAGAACTGAAATCTCCTGACCAGCAATGAGTGCAGGAGCAGAGCAATTAGGTGACCTTTGGCAACCACAAAGCTAACCAAACAATAACCCAGGGCCCTCGTTCCTGCTCTGGCATCCTTCCCTCCATCCAGAGCCATCTGCTCTGACACCATTTTTGCCATCTCTGTCATCATCACACATGGAAATGGGGAACAGAACGAACTAAACTCTCACTCTAGGCCAAATGCTGCTTGAAGCACAGTCCACTCACTTACCACTCACATTAGCCTGTGGAGAAAGCTCTATTATCATCTCCACTTGGCACTTGAGAAAATGGAGGCTCAGAGAGGCAAAATGACATTCCCAAGATCACACATTCAACAACTGTAGAAACAGGATTCAAATCTATGTCTGAAAAGATATGCTTTTTCAACTACTGTTTCCCACAGTGGACACAAAACACTAGCTCTGTAAGGTAAACTGCTTTGATATAGCTCTTTTATCAAGACCAACAAAGCCATTTAAGACAACGAGCCCTGCAAAAAATGACAATACTTATTCAGTGATTTCCCAGGGCATAGACTTTTGTACACTATTAATATCCAGCAGAGGGACTCCCATTAGAGAAGGCTGACTTGGGTTAATATCTGTTACACCAGGCCAGCAGTTCTCAAACTCCAGCCTGCCTGAGAATCATGTGCAGAGCCCCCCAGAGCTTCAGTTCAGCAGCTCTGAGGTGGTATCTGAGAATCTGCATTTCCAGCGAGCCCCTAGGTGTCTGAGGACCACACTTTGGGAACCACTGCACTCGATGATGGGGAAATGGACCAAGAAACAAGGCCTAGGTTTGCATAAAAAGGAAAGGGTGTTTTAAAGATACAAGTCTAAATCTTGCAAATGAACATTATAATAAAGGGCACAGAAAATATGCTCCTTAAGTAAATGTATATAATGAAAATGTCAGGAAAAATGGGCAAGTGAAAAGAAAAGACCACACTGGGAAAACAAAAGATGAGGGCCCAGGAGCAGCCCCAGGGAGTAAAGTCCATGGAGAGTAAAGTATGTGGTGCAGGCACGAGGGTCCAAGCTCCATCCCCAGTACCCACATTAAAGCCACCATGGCACACACTTGCAAGGCCCATGCTGGCCACTGAACTCCAGGCCACAATAAGAGCCTGTCTCAAAAGTAAAAGCAAAACATAAAAATTAACAAAAAATCAAGCTGGACAGCTCCTAAGGAATGACTTATGATTTCCGCATGTGTACACACATGCACACACATACACACATTCACACATATATGCACTTTTACACACATACATTCGTACATACATACACATTCACACAGTCACACATACACACAAATATGAGCCAACAATATGAAAGACAGTAACTCTGACAGTGAATTTTATCTCATATCACAGACTCAGAGAGCTCACACAGGGACAATGCTAGCTGACTTTATGCCAAGCACTGTATTCTCTGAGCCATGTCTGTATTATCTCCAAGTTTCGACAACTCAGAGATTGGTTTTTCATTTTGACACCTGAGGTTAAGATGAACTCACATTCTATAAACATTGTGTATGAGTAAGGAGGATGATTTTTTCCCATCCAGTATCACGCACCATGGACACTAGCCAGTAGAGATGAGGCTCTGACATCAGCACCAGCTTGGTTTCCCCTTGTTTGTTCTACAGCTCAAGTATGTGCCTTATTCTGCAATAGGGTCTTCCAATGTGGTCAACCAAGAGCTGGGGAAATGGACAGTACTGTTTAGAGATCTATGGGACCCCTGACCAACAGCTCCTAGAAAGGAAGTCTATTCCTGGCATTGTTTTTTTTTTTTTTTTCCTTAGCACATGAGGTCAAGAAGGGGCGTGTCTCCCTGTTATAGGATAACTCCTTTCAATCTCTTTTTATGTGGTGTGTGTCTGTGTGTGTGTGTGTGTGTGTGTGTGTGTGTGTGTGTGCTTTAAGAAGCTTCTATAGTAGTAGGTTTGCATATGGCTTTTTCTAAAGGCCTTTCGTGTTACTTACCCCTCCCCATATTCCCTCCTCAGATCTGCCCCTCTCCATTTAATCCTTCCTACTCTAATGTTCCCTTTTCCTCTTTCATATCACAGCATTCCACCACCCCTCCCAGGAAGCCTCATCCCACCATGGCTGTTTATTAGTTTCTTGACCACTCTGAATTTTTAAATGGAAACATGCATAGCTAAGATTCCAAATTTAGCATCCAGCTGTGAGAGAGAACTTGTGACATTTGTCTTTCTGGGTCTGGTTAGCTCACTGGGGATGATTGTTTCCAGTTCTACCCATTTATATGTAAATTTCTGTGAATCTTGTGAACTACAATAACAACTGGACTGAGCATGCCCACTCATGCAATAGTGTCACAAATGTGGGAGTAATCAACCATTCTCTAATTGGATTTAAGGTCCTTTTCATAGGATAGAGCCCATACCTGACATCAATGTCAGGTTTAGGAACCTGAGGCTGGACAGGTCATGGGACACAGGGGAGAACCTGATGCTAGTTTCTTACTAAAAATAGTTATTATATCAAATTGACTCTTTTTATTTTATTTATTTTCGTATGTGTGTGAATGTACTGTATGCATGCAGGTTTGTGCACCCGTGTCATGCAATGCCGCGGAGGTCAGAAGAGGGCGTCAAATTTCCCTGGAACTGGAGGTAAAGACGGTTTTTAGCCACCATGTGGGTGCTGGGGATCGAACCCGGGTCCTCTGCAAAAGCAGTCGGCGCTCTTAACCGCTAGGCCATCTCTCCAGCCCTTAAATTGACTCTTAATGACTTATTATTATACCCATAGATTAAAGTATCTCTTAATTCTCACCAGAGAAGCTTCCTTATGAAGCAGATGGTGATAAAACAGAAACCTACAACTGGCCAATGTGCAGAGAACAAGAGGCTGCAGAGTGCTCATCCCTGAGCAGGACACCTGTATCAAACTTCTGTCTCCCAAGGCCAGAGATCATTGCAGACAAGGGGGGAAGAAAGATTGTTAAGAACTAGAGGTGGGCTGGAGAGATGGCCTAGCAGTTAAGAGCACTGACTGCTCTTGCAGGACCCGGGTTTGATCCCCAGCACCCACATGGCTGCTGGGAACCGTCTTTAATGCCAGTTCCAGGGGAATCTGATGCCCTCTTCTGACCTCTGCGGCATTGCACGACACGAGTACACAAACCTACATGCAGACAGTACATTAATACACATACAGAAATAAATAAAATAAAAAAAGAACTAGAGGTAATGGATGACCACGGAAAAACAGAATATTTTAGGCAGCTGGTCAGTCACTCATATGAACTCAGCAAAGGTGATAGCTCAAACAAGTTCCCTGCAAGCTCAAACCAGTCAAAATCCCAGAACAGACATAGAAAAGTGGTAAGAAACTCCAACCCAACCTAAGGAAATTTTGGCAACTGATGGATGCTGGGAAAGTGAGAGGCAGACTCTTTCCAGAATGAGCCTCTTAATAGGTTAACCAGATGCCTGATCCATAGTGAAGAATATTTGGGAAATGAATTAAACTCTGCAGGCTTATTATATATAATAGATAGAGTATATTAAATTGGGCAGGGATAAAAGGGGAAGGTGTGTATAGGATAGGGGAATCTAAATATCACAAAATTATATTATATGAAAATCACAAAAAACTCCAATAAAAAAGAGAAAAAAAATCCTTGTGTATGAATCATGACAAACAGCATTGGATGAAGTTCTGTGGCTTCTGGCTCCTTATCTGTGTGTAGAGCAGCACATATGGTCTCCAAAGTCACTCCACTTCCCAGATTCTAAGCTTCCATGATTCCAAGGAAAATTTAAAAGATAAACTGTCTTCTTCTGAAGAAACTTTAACTGGCTTCATGAACCAGGTCTAGCCAAATTCCACCACACCAAGCTGCTGGCTAGAGACCTAAAGACATTTCTTTCTAGATTATGAGTTCAAATCACTACAGAATAATCCAAAAGATTATTGGAGCAAAGAATTTATGACAGATGGCCAAAGAGCTGTGAGGGTCATGCTCTGTTGAGGATGTTAACAACCTGATCATCTTCAGCAGCAAGCTGTGTTGAGATGCCTATCAGTTTGCTATCTCACCCCCAGGGAATGTTGGTTTTCAACTTCAGCATGATCCAGAAATAATATTTAAAATAATTTCCCATATGATGCTGCCCTGCAGTCCTCTCTAGCCTCTCATTTTCTATCTCCCACTTTCTCTCAAGCTCCATAACTATTTTTCCACCTATCTTAGAAGCTGTCCTTGGCTTCTGTGTAGATCTGAGAATCACAGCAACTTGTCCCTTCCAGGTGCTCCTGAAAGGAAGGAGGCAGCATCTCAAAGCAAGAAAGCCTGAGTTGAGGAGAGAGAAGGCAGGCATGGAGCCTTCAGACTCCTCCCCTGCAGGGATGCAGGGAGCCTACCTTCTCAGGACCTGAGGTTCTTGTCTACGCCTCTCTCACCTCTCAAGTCCCTGACCCCACACCAAGCTTCATACTCTTCCCGCCTTTAGGGTTTTATCCCCCTTGCCTTCTTATCTTGGGGGCTCCCTGTATTCCTGAACAGAAGCCTCTCTTTGTCTCTCTTTCCCATCTTCTCTCCTGGCCCAAGTACTCTCGTTGCCCTTCTGGAGATTACCTTGCCGATCATTAGCTGGAGCTGCAGCTCCTTCTGAACGTGGCACTTCCTTGTCACTCACCATCAGTTCTCCAGGAAAAAAGAGCAGGTATAACTCCTGGATCAAATCAGCAGTTGTTCCATGGTTACTCTCATTGCTCCCTAATACAAGCAGATGCTGCTCCTGGGAGCCAAAGTCTCCATACAGCACACCGTTTGCTGTCTCAGTTTCATACACTTCAGGAAGAAGTCTGAGGTGAAGGAGAAAAAAGAAGAAGTGGTTAGCCAAGTCCCTTGTAAGATTAAGTGGAAATACAGCCAGATACTAGAAGAGCAGCCATCCTACGCTCTGTGCCATGAATGGTCTGAACGTGGTTTGTGGGAGGAAATTTGGTTAAGAGACAATTCTACTATTTCAAGGGGGGAATTAAACATGTATTTTTTTGTCTCAGAAGTTAAGGATTCCAAACCAATGCTATTGTTGTCACTAAAATTTTATTGAGGACTTGGGACTCTACTTCAACTAGATCAAAGTTCTAAGAATCCTTTCTGCAGCAGAAAACATTTGTTTTCTTAATGAAAAGTGTTTCATTTTCTTTTTCTTGATTTCCTCTGCTCCAACCTTTGATATCATACACTTTGTCAGGGCACTATCCAATATGAGTTGTATTATTTTATCATTAATAAAGGTGTAACAAGAGACACTTTTTGTACTTTCTTTGTTTGTGTTTGGACACAGGGTCTCTCTGTAGCCTCAGCTGGCCTGAAACTCCCTATATAGAACAGGCTACCCTCAAACTCAGAGATCTGCTTCCCTCTGCCTCCTGAGTACTAGGACAAAAGGTGTGTACCACAAGATCTAAATTCTTTTTGATAAATGCAACAGACATGAAATCATAGCCCTTTAAAACATGGGTACTGCCCTATCAGCTGCTCACACACATTGTGACAATAAACACAGCACTTAAAACACACATACTAGGGCCTGGAGAGATGGCTTAGCAGTTAAGAGCACTGACTGCTCTTGCAGATGACCTGGGTTCAATTCCCAGCACCCACATGGTGGCTAACAACCATCTGTAACTCCAGTTCCAGGGAATCCAAAACCTTCTTCTGACCTCCACAGGTATTTTACATGACAAAGGTGCACTTACACACTCATATAAAAAAAAAAGACACAAAAGAAAAATAAAAAAAAACCCAGAAAGTCCACATTCCAGACTTGCATCCGGAAAATTAAAACACCATTCATGTCACACTCTTTTTTTAAACTTTATTATTTTTTTGATGCTTTGTGTATTTCATACATCATTTTCCAATTCAGTTCAGGCATATTTCTCCTTCCCTTCCCTCCATCCCACCCCACCCCATCCCAGATCATGCATTCTGCCATAACTGTCCTGCATCTTTCTCTCAGTTTTTTTTCCATTTTTTAGCAGTAGGTGATAATTTATGAGTACAAGCATCCTTCTTGTAAAACCAATTTGCAAGCAGCTGTGCCCAAACCCACACAGCCCCTTGGTCCCACCATCCAGCACGGGGGGCTTGTATGTTCAATCAAGTTGATCAAATGAGTGTCCAGGCTATATTGCTGTAGGTTCACTGTTCACTCCAATCACAGCCCTTACATTCTACCATGCCCCCTCTTCTGCAGATTTTTCCCTAGGCTTAGACAAGGGGCACAGGTAGATGAGAAGCAAAACAGTCTACTTTCTCTGGAGCTGTTGTCTTGGACTCTGGTCACTTCTGGCTGTTTTCTTTCATGGGCTGACNGAAAAATATGCCTTACCTAGGATTCCTAGATATGCTCAGTAGACTCCAGAGGATCTATCTGCTGAGGATGTATGGGCTTGGGAGTTTGACTGGATAGGGCTTAGCTTGGATGTTGTAATGCATGAGTTCTAATGGGAAGTTTGGGCATGGGGGGCATTGGGTTTGATTGGGGACCATTGAATAAAAAAATAATTGGATCTACAAAGTGAGAGTCTGCAGTTTATCAACCCTTAACCAAAGGAACCTGCATCAACAATCTTATTTACCTGGGCAACAATCTTATTAAGCACCACCTCTTCAGCTAACAGTAATTTCTTAATTTTAGCAAGACTTTCTCAGTGAAGAAAACAACACTTCAATTTGCATTCTATGTGTGTATGTATGTGCATGTGTGCTATATGCATATCTGTGGTATTTGCATGTACATGCATGTACATTCATGTACATACATGTGTGTGCTTATGCACTTACTCATATGAGAGCACATATGGAGGCCAGAAGTCAACACTGGTATCCTCCTTTATCACTCTGCCTTGTCTTTTTTGACACAGGGTCTCTCATTGAATGTGAAGCTCAGTTTTGCCAGCGAGCCCTTGTGATCCACCTGCCTCTCCTACCCCCCTGACCTTCCAGTGCTAAGGTTTTATATGTGTGCGGCAACGTACAGCTTTGACACGGGTACTGGAGATCTGAACTCAGATCCTCATGATTTCAGAGCAAACAAGCATGTTACTCTCTAAGTCATCTCCCCAGTCCCCTCGGTGCATATTCTGACTCAAGCTATTTTGCTGCAGACCAACATTTTCAGTAGCATTTCTCTAAACCTATGGGATTAGGAAATCTTTCCATGATTGTGAGAATGAAGGCAACTGAGGAGATGATGAGAAACATCATCTCAGAAAGATGGGAAATAGATGGAAAACATCCCTTTCCTCTCTGGAAGGCATAATCAAATGAGAAGCAGCTTTCTAACTGGCAAAGATGCACTCATCCCTATTTCTCGTCAGTCTTTCACTAACAGTGAACATGTTTGACATTTTATTTAATCCTCACAACAACAAATGAACCAATGAACCTGGATTGATGTGTAAAATTCAGTACTGAAAAATAAAGTGCAACAAACAGCCAATCACCACAGGTGGTGTTATTAATAAGGGAAATGCTTTGTTATACAGTTTTAGGAATGTTTGGCGAATCCTGCATTCCTGGGGCAAATCCATGTTACCCTTTTCATCTACTGCTGGATTTGATGTGCTAACATTTTTGGATAAATTTCCCATCTAGTTTTTTTTTTTTTTTTGG
>VZQC01002896.1:426751-498357 GCA_009823505.1 Rhizomys pruinosus
CTCCCCTCCCCTCCCCTCCCCTCTCCTCTCCTCTTCTTCTTTTCCTTATCCACCTCATAAGCTACACCTTGACCTAATGTATGCATGGTAAAATCACTGGGCTTACTACTGTTCCTTGACAGGGTTTGCTGAAGATGGCGGTATATAGGGTGAATTATCAAGAGGTGGTAAGGTATAACGGAGTTTATCGATTATTGAACAGGCTCCTCTAGACAGATATAAAGTACTGCCAAGTCCTTTGAGTTTTAAGTAGTTGCTATTAGTTTCCTGGTGAGTTTTGTGAAAAGAATTACCTAGGCTTATGGCTAAGCATAGTGGTGCATCTAATCCCAGTTTGGACCTTAGCTTTCTTGTCTCAAGCTTACTAGGAGTACTTTTGTCATTGATTTTATGAGGGCCATGAAAATTTTACTTAAGGGGCCTTTTCTATCCTATTAACTTTAAGTCTTTTTACACATCCTACGCCCTGTGATTATTAGTTCAGGTTTATCGTATGACTGCGGTGCTGGCACGATATTTACCAAGCCTGAAAAGTATAACTAAGTCAAACTTTCGTTTATTGCTTAAGTTTTATCACTGCTGTAACCCGTGGGGGTGCGGCTAGGCAAGGTGTCTTTAGCAACAGTTATGTGCTTGAAACTCTCTCCATTTTGTCTAATTAAGATTTCAAGGAATTTTACAATGGGGCGGGGAGTCTAGCATGTGTAAATTTACCTAGAACTAATAATAAGGCCAGGACCAAACCTTTGTTTTAAGAGGATAAAAAAATCCATCTAAGCATTTTCAGTGCTTTGCTTTTTTTGAGCTACGTGAACCTAACGCATTCTTCTAAAGGGTTTTGAAAAATTGACTGGATTTCTCAGAGAAAAAGTTGAAGGGGTAACGTGACAAACGCGGGAAAAATGTGTCAAATTTTTGGACACCCTTCAGAAAAAAAATAATTTAGGGATACCGAATTTTTTAGTTTTGGGGGTTTGGCTAAAAATTCCTTTCTTTTCTCTTCTCCTCTTCTCTTCTCTTCTCTTCTCTTCTCTCCTCTCCTCTCCTCTCCTCTCCTCTCCTCTCCTCTCCTCTCCTCTCCTCTCCTCTCCTCTCCTCTCCTCTCCTCTCCTCTCCTCTTCTCTNTTTGTCATTGTATCCCTCTAGGTCCTTTTTGAGTTTTTCATTCTCTCTCTTTAGTTCTCTGACTTCTTTATTTTCTTTAATTTCTCTGCGTAGGTCTGCAATTATTCCTCTAAGCTCTGTTCCTTGGGCCTCCTACAAGGGGATCCCATTGTAGCTATCTCCTCCAGGTTTGGTAGGGCCTGGTGTGGGAATATCCTATGCCTTTCCCATGTTGTCCCTTTGTAGTGTCCCTGGCATGTGGGTTTCCCTTTTGTGGTTCAAATCACAAGTGACTTTTCACTATATTAGCAGATGGTTTTGCTTGCCTCCTTCAATGCTTATTTTTTTTCCCTTTCCTCCTCCTCCTTTTTTTTTTTTAATGGAGTCTAGGTTTCAGGTTTTCAATTTTGTTTATATATTGGATGTTGGAAGCCTAAGTCAGTCTTCTCTTTCTGTTCTGAAGGTTCTCCAAAAGGAAGTCCACTTAGATTCTCACCAATTCCCGTTGGCGCGGGGGGGGGGAGGGGGATTGCGCGCCTGACCTAGCTTGCACCCCGATCCCTCCGAGACGGGGACCCCCGAAAGAGGGCTCAAAGTCGAGACCCTCTTCCAGCCGCCCCTGTACCAGACCACCCCAGCTGTACCTGCCCTGCCCGCATGAGTTATGGCGTCCTGCCTGCGACTCAGGAGTCTGCCCACAAGGCTGCCTGCTGGGACCAGAGCAAAAGTAAACACGACCCTCTGTTCACTCTGCAAAGGCAAGGCGTGGTGCCTCCGAGATGGGAACCCCCGAAATAGGGCTCAGAGTCGAGACCCTCTTCCAGCTGCCCCTGTGCCAGACCACCCCAGCTGTACCTGCCCTGCCTGCATGAGTAATGGCGTCCTGCCTGTGACTCAGGAGCCCACCCACAGGGACCAGAGCAGAAGTAAACATGGCCCTCTGTTCACTCTGCAAAGGCAAAGCATGGTCCCTCCAAAATGGGGACCCCCGAAAGAGGGCTCAGAGTCGAGACCCTCTTCCAGCCGCCCCTGTGCCAGACCACCCCAGCTGTACCTGCCCTGCCCGTGTGAGTTATCCATGTCACACTCTTAAGGACTGTTTCTGAGGCTTGTATGCCCCATGTCTGAGATTTCTTAACTCACATGAGAAAAACTTTAAAAAGACTGAGAAAAAGATGCAAAATACATATGGTACAATGCATGAACTAGGGTGGGGTGGGGGCATGGAAAAGGGAGTGTGTCTAAATTGAACTGAGAAATGATGTATGAAACACACAAAACATCAATAAGAATGTTTTATTTCTAAAAAAAATACAGTGTCTTCTGTGCCCATGCTCTCTGGTCTAGGAAAGGTGCTGTTAATTCACTTGGCTCTCAGATCTCTGCTGGGGTATTTGTTGATGCCACCTGGGGACAGAGGGGGCTGCTTAGTCCAGTTTTGACCCTCCCATATTATGACTGTCACCAAAAGTCAGTTCATCTTTTCCTGAAGCTAAAGGTGTTTTCGAGAACAAACTAATCTTGTCAGGGACTCAGAAAAGCAGGTGCTCTGACATTGAAAGAGCTTATTCTTGTCATGTCAACAAGATATAGAAGTAATTTAACAAAAATTCCCCATGTTCTGTGATCTAATTCAGACATCTCTGAATTCCTCTTGTTATCTATCTCACCTGACTGCCAGCAATGGAGGCCCCCCCAAAAGACTCCATTACCTATAAGTGTTCTCAGCTTTTTTTCATAACTAGAGATTGAGAGAAGACATTGTTTTTGATCCATTACTAAATGAATGTCCTGAATTTCAGGATTCACGAGTACAATGATTCCTGGAGTCTGCGTGTGTCAGAAACCCCACAACTCTGTGAAATCCTAGCAAGCTCCCACAGTGTGGCCTCTCCCCCGTATCTGATGCCCAGCACAGGCCAAGACCTGGGATTGTTCTCTGAAATTTTTCACTGACTCCTACTCACATTTCATCACTCTCTACTGAAGCTCACTTCATTTGACCAGGTCTGCTGACAGACTGTCTGCAGAGACATTGCAAAAGCAGTTGAGAGAAAGCTTGAATGACTTACGTCGCACTGAATGGACAAATGGCTTGATGAACTTGACAATGTAGTCCAGATCTGGTTTGTGTGTTTGGCCAAGCTGGACTAAGTGCTGATCCAGAGGGTGGCTGGCTAATTCTTCTAAATCCCTGTCATTGTGTATAGGACCAAAGGTCAATACAAACATGCCTTGGCACTTGGCTCTCAGAGGTGCATACCTTAAGACTTCCTTGTCTAGGGGGTTGGTTTCATCAGCAGATATCATGAAGATAACTTTGTTTTTCCTCAGATTGGGGATTCCTTCAAAGACATTGTCAATTGTCCACTGCAGGGCATGGACAATAAAAACATCTCCACTGAGCTGCTGAAGAGTGTCTTGGACATGGTGCTTCATTTGGTAGAGAGTGTTATAAGTAACCAAATTGAATTCCAGGTAGACCAGACACTGCTCCACACTGGGCATACGTATAGCCTGGAGGGGAGAAGGTAAGGAGAGCCACTCTGTCTCCCAAGACAGAGATCAGTGGATCTAGGGCGATATGAAAGTAATCAAGCTCTGAAGTTATGAAAGCTTTCACTTGCTTAAACTCATCATTCCCTACTCTTCGGGAAGTGTCTATGAGGAAAGCCACATCCAAATAATAGTCTTGAAGAGAGATGTCTCCAGGCCTGTCAGGAAGACCTGGTTCTGTTCTGCCATGATTTTCATGTTCTGCAACAGAATAACCCAAGTCATTGGTGAAAGGATTGACTTGAAGCCCTTGGTAATGAATATAAGTGGACTTGATATTGCTCCCACACTGTGGCAGACATCACCAATCAATCACAGCATTTGTTCCCAGGTGCATTCTCAAAATTGGTCTTTATATGGTACAGAGAAGTATTTCCACTTGACTTGTGTTTTCAGATAAGAAAACTATTTGTTATTATAATAACAAATATATAGAAGGACTGATTTGACTCCAGCTATCTTAATGCAAGATGAAAAACACAGAGCTGGGGCTGGAGAGATGACATAGCAGTTAAGAGCGCTGACTGCTCTTGCAGAGGACCCAGGTTCCATCCCTAGCACCCACATGGAAGCTGAGAACCGTCTGTAACTCCAATTCCAGGAGAACTCCAGTTCCAGGGAATTCCGACACCCTCTTCTGACCTCCGTTGCACAAACCTACATGCAGACAATACACTCATACAAATAATAAATAAATAAATAAATAAATAAATAAATAAATAAATTTTTAAAAAAAGAAAACACACAGCTATTTTAGTCCTTCCATGTGGCTACAAAACTTGGAATGCACATTTGCATCTACCTAGATATTTGTACTGAGGACAAGAGAAAGTATTGATATCATAGTCACATTCACTAATGATATAAACCCAAATGCTTGCATATACATGTAAGTGAAATGCACTATAAAGCAACTTCATGAGAGCAAGAATAAGTAAATATGACTTTAGAATCTTAGAGCTATGTAAACTATGACATACAGTAAGAATTGGATATACCATTTATTTCCCCCTCTTCCCTTCCCAACTCAGCACCTCCACCTTCACCCCACTAGTAACATCTGTTCCTTACTGTTCCCCTCTTTCAGGTTCTTTCTTTTCCTTCAGCGCAACCTGGGAGCTGTGTGGCAGGGAACACACTGCAAGACAGAGGATACCTCCCTTTGAATATTTGAATAGTTGGTGAGAATGATCCAGATGACTCCCCAAAAAACACAGGCTACCTCCAAAGCTCTTGATTTTCTACTAGAAATAGAAAATAAGTAAGGGGTTTGGATAAAAATACTGTATCACTGGGTGTGTGATGTGGGGGGTATGGGGGGTTTGGAGAACAATGATTTTTGGTGGAGAGGATTCCCTTGAATGAGTGGAGGAGTAAATATATAGTATGTCCTAAAGCATTAATCCTGGTGTAGCTATTGGAGAGTGCGTGGAGGAAGGATATTGAATAAGAAGTCCAACTATATGATGACTGGTTGGCTTTGTGTTCGACTACATTACATTTGGCTCTCTCATGCTTTGATGGCTATGCTGAGTCACAGCATCCTAAAAATAAAAGATACCAAATGCATGGCACCACAGTTATGTTGGTCATGGGCTGATTAGACATGAATCCATCGAGATATCTTCTTAAGAGGAACACATGGGCGATCATGCATTAAAATGGCCCTGAAGTAAGAACCAGATGTCTGGCAAAGTTCATAGTTAGCGATCCCAAGTTAAATGGGCCCAGAGAGAGAAGAGGGGCATAGGTGGGCAGGTTGTTGGTTTCACGGAGGATGATAGACTAAGAGACCACATGGGGAGAGGGATAGACATATGGAAATGAAGGGATTATGACTGTAATGGTGTATGTCTAATAACACAGATATGTCTTGAATCAAAAAATTAAATTGTAGAAAAGAATATGCTAGTTGTAGATAAGCTAAGCATAATAATGAAGGTCTTATTAATAATGAATATACATTATTGGTTGGTATGTGTATTAGTCAGGGTTCTCTAAAGAAACAGAAGCAACAGGACGAATATATAACTATATACAAGTTATTGATTTACTCACCTGACAGAGCTCAAGTAGTCCAACAGTAGCGCTGAACTGGAGAGGCTGAGAATCCAGGGAACTGCTCAGTCTGCAAGGCTTAATGTCTCAGTAGTCCCAATCTGGTGTGAAGGCCCGGTGGATTCCAGGAGATCTGCCGGTCTCAGTACAGGCTGGGATCCGAAGGGTTGATCACAGCAGCAAGACAAACTCACCAGTGAGAGAGAGGCAAGCCACAGGAAAAAAGGGACCAGCTCCCTCTGCCGTGGCCCTTTTATACTGCCTGCCACCAGAAGGTAATGCCCACATTTGGGGTGGGCCATCCGGGTTGAGGTGGTCCAATCCAAAGATCCTTTTCTCTTATTTCTTCCTTAGTCCAGTCAAGTTGACACCCCCCAGATTAGCCATCACAGTATGCTTATAATAATTAGAAGAATGTGCAAAAATAAGATTATGTATTACTTAATTATTTATATTTTTAGTACTTGCTTATATGATAATGGAATAAAAATTTTAATACAAAAATTGATTTTATGTGAAATGTAATAGCTTATCTTAATTTACATGCTTAATATTTCTAGTGGATGTGAATTTAATGAACTATATACATAAATGTAAACAAAATAAAACTTATACTGGACAAGGGGTAGTTTAGATAGAATGTCAGCTTTGGGAGTTGATGGTGAAAGGGAAACTTTCCTCTTTGATGTTCTGAGAAGAATGATTCTACATTTTTGTTTTACAAGGCCAAAGTAATTTATTATACTATAAGAGCAGAACTAGAGTTTTATGATTTTATTTTCTAAGGTGCTAATTAGAGGCATAAGAATGAGAAAAATAGAAAAGTAGAAGAGAGAGGCAAGTTGGCTGATAATAATAATAAAGGGGTATTCAACTGGTTGTCTGCACATTCATGTCAGTGTGATTAGGTCTGCTACGAGGATTCAGAAGAGGTATTGACTTAGGGGTCAGAATATAAGGCTACACAGGGAGGAGGTATGGAGGACTGGGAGGAAAGTGAAGATTAAAATGGATAGGACTAGGGCAACTACACCTCTTAATTTGTTGGGAATTGAATGGAGAATAGGGTAAGCAAAGAGAAAGTATCACTCTGTTTTGATATGAGGTGGGGTGTTGAGGGGATTAGCAGGGGTATAATTATTGGGGTCACCAAGTAGGTTGGGAGAGAAAAGGGTAAGGGATATAAGGATTAAGCATAGGAAGATAAGGCCTAGGATATCCTTGATAGTGTAATAAGAGTGGAAAGAAATTTTATCAGAGTTAGAGTTTAATCTTGTGGGGTTGTTAGAGCCTGTTTCATGAAGAAAAAGTAGGTGGGCTAAAACTAAAGCTGTAATGTTAAATGGAAGGATGAAGTGAAAGGCGAAGAATCAGGATAAGGTAGCTTTGTCAACAGAGAATCCTTCTCAGATTCATTCAACTATGGTGGATCAGATATAAAGGATAGCAGATAAAAGATTTGTAATGACTGTAGCTCCTCAAAATGATATTTGACCCCTTGGAAGAACATATCCTAAAAATGCTGTTGCTATGGTGCTGAACACTAGAAGGATTCCAATATTTCAGATTTCTAGGAAGGTGTAAGAGCCATAGTAAATGCCTCAGCCAATGTGAAGGAAAAGGCAAATAAAAAATATGGAGGCTCCATTGGCATGGAGATAATGGATAAGTGAGCCATAATTCACACCTCAGCAAATATGAGTTACAGACAAAAAAGTGGTAGAAGTGTCAGATGAGTAGTGGATTGCTAAGAATAGGCCTGTAATGATTTTCACTAGAAGGCAAATGCCTAAGAGGAAACCAAAATTTCATCATGCTGAAATGTTAGATGAGGTAGGAAAGTCAATAAAGGTGTGATTAATAATTTTTAGGAGGGGGTGGGATTTTCAAAGGTTTGCCATTAGGTTTCTATAGTTGAATTACAACAGTGATTTTTCATGTCATTAGTCTTAGTTAAGTGCTAGGTAGAAATAATGATAGGCTTAGTTCTAATATTTAGTGTTCTCTTGGTACTGTGTTTTGTGGGAATTGCGGTTAAGCCTTCTCCTTAGGATTAATTGCAGGTGGATTTTCTGGGTGTGGGATAACATTGGGTTCTGGGGGACCCTTTTTAGGGTTAATAATGTTTTTTATTTACTTAGGAGGGATGTTGGTAGTTTTGGGGTATACAACTGTGATAGCTTCAAAGAGTTCCCTGAGACTTGAGTGTCAAACTGGTTTATGTTAGTTGCTTATATTGTGGGGACTGTAATAGAGATATTATTCATAGATCATTTTAGTAATTTAGAAAATGTTTGGCTAGAAGTGCTGGTTGAGGTGGATCGAGTGGGGCGGTGATTACCTACTGAGGCTGAAGAAGTAGAGTTAGCGGCAGAAGATAGGGGAAGTAGGTGGGGAAAATAGTTGTAGTTTAAAAAGATTTGTTATAAGTCTCATGAGTTTAAGTAGATACAGAATCAGGCTAATGCGAGAATGAATCCAATATCACCAATTTGGTTTTATAGGATTGCTTGGACGAATGCTGTGTTTGCATCTGTTCGGCCAAATCATCAGCCAATTAGTAAAAAGGATATAATTCTGACACATTCTCAGCTGATAAAGAGTTGAATGAGATTGTTGGCAGAAACTAGAATAATTACAGTTAGAAGGAATATGAGGAGATACTTTATGAATCGATTAAGGTTGGGATTTGCGTGTATGTATCATATTGTGATTGAGTGTATGTATCATATTGTGATTGATCATGTGATGAAGAGTGCTACAGGGATGCAGAAAATGGAAAAGTAATCAAATTTGAAGCTAAGAGAAAGTTTTATAGAATTAATAGTTATTCAGTGTCAGTTAGAGAGGATAAATTCACTGTTAGAGAAAAATACGTAAGGAGAGGTATAAGGCTGAGAAAGAGTGAAAGTTTAATTGAATAAATTACATATTTTGGGAAGTTCAAGAGATTAGTGGGTTGAAGGAGAGAAATAATAAGTGGAAAAGTAAGGATGGATAAGATGAGGAAGTTGATTGACTGGATAATGTTAATTACTTTCATTTGGAGTTGCACCAATTTTTTGGTTCCTAAGACCAACGGATTACTTCTATCCTAAGAAAGTTAAGAAAGCCATAGTTTTAGTTACGGATGCATGAGTTAGCAGTTCTTGCAACTCTCTTGGTAAATAAGGTTATTCTTCTGTTATTAGATTCACAGTCTAATGTTTTTTTGTAAACTATATTTACAATAAGGGAGACCAAGAATAAGCTTGGGGTTTAAGGAGATGAGAAGATAGGCAAGATGTGAAGTGATATGATTGTCGTCTCTTGTGTGAAGGTTGGGGGGTATGAAGTTAATATGGGGGCTAAATTTACCTCGTGGTGAGGTAATAAGTATAAAAAAAGGACTAGAGGGCTTTAATTAAAATATTAATTCCTATAAAAGGATAGTGAAGTTAGATCATGTGAAAGAGGATGAGATAATAAGAAGTTCACCAACTAAGTTAATTGTTGGTGGTAAAGCTAGGTTAGCCAGGTTTCCTAGTATCCATCATACTCCTAGAAGGGGGAGGATGGTTTTGAGACCTTGGGCTAAGATAAGAGTGTGGCTATGAATTCATTCATAGTTTGTATTAGCTAAACAAAATAGGAGAGATGAGCTTAATCCATGGGCAATTATAAGTGCTGTAGCTCCTATATAACCTCAGTGTGATTGGATTATGATTGCAATAACGACTAGGGCTATATGGCGTACTGAAGAATAAGCGATTAGTGATTTTAGGTCAGTTTGTTGAAGGCAGATAGAGCTAGATATTAGTATTCCTCAGAGGGATAAAAGAATAAAGAGGTAAGCTATGTTTTTGTTAATTGGGTCAAGTAGAATTGAGATACATATTATGCCATAGCCCCCTAGTTTTTGGAGAATGGCAGCTAGGATTATAGACCCAGCAATAGGGGCTTCTACATTAGCTTTTGGTAGTCAGATGTGGATTCCATAAAGTGGTATTTTTACTGAAAATGCGAGTATAAATGGTAGTCATAGGAGTTGATTTGATCACGAGTTATGAATTTGAGTTTGTTGAAGGTTAAGAAAAATAAAGTTTAAAGTTCCTAAAAGGTTGTAGGTATAGATGAGAGCAATTAGAAGGGGAATAGAAAAAAATAAATAAATAAAAGTATGTAAAAATAAGTATGTAGAAAAGGAAATAGAGACCGATGTTTAGACGTTCTGTTTGGCTTCCTCATCGGGTGATAATAATGAGTGTGGGGATGAGTGTTGCTTCAAGGAGAATATAGAATAGTGTTATACCAGTTGTTGAAAATGTTACAATTAAAAGGGCTTGTAGGAGAATGAGTATAGAAATATATGGGTTTGTTTGTTGGTTTGTTTGTTTGTTTTGGTCTTTTTGAGACAGGGTCTCCCTGTAGGCCCAGCTGTCCTAGAACTCGCTCTGTAGACCAGGCTAGCCTTGAACTCACAAAGATCCTCCTGCCTCTGCCTCCCAAGTGCTAGGATTAAAGGCATGCCACCACAACGCCCAACTTAAGGAGTTTTTTGTAATTAATAGGTTGATTTATTAAGTGGTTTTGGCTGGCTAGGAATGTGAGGGGAAGAAGTCAGGTAGTAAGAATTAAGAGGGGGAAAGATAAAGGATCTACAAATATAGTAAGGGAAAAGTTTGGCTGAGGATAGCATTGAGGTTAATAGTGTATAGAGAGATTAAGGTGATCCAAAAGCTATAAGAAGTTGTATTACGAGGGGGCTGGAGAGATAGCCTAGCGGTTACGAGCACCGACTGCTCTTGCAGAGGACCCGGGTTCGATCCCCAGCACCCACATGGTGGCTAAGAACCGTCTGTAACTCCAATTCCAGGAGAACTCCAGTTCCAGAGGAATCCAAGACCCTCTTCTGACCTCTGAGGCATTGCACGACACGGGTGCACAAACCTACATGCAGACAGTACATTCATACACATACAAAAATAGACAAAATTTATAAAAAAAGAAGTTGTATTAATTCAGATAAAGTTGTTTTTTGAAAATCAAGTTAAGGGGAGTTGTATGAGTGATGGTACAATAATTTTTAGCATTGGAGAAGATTTAAATTTTGGACATAGTCTGTTCCGTATGTATTGGAAATGGAAACCAAGAGAGCAAGTCCGATGGTGGCTTCACAAGCTGCGAATACAAGAATAATAATGGGAATAATAAAGGAGAGTATAAATTGAGAACTCAGAGATGTTAAAGAAATTATAAGGAATAAGGAGAGTATTATACCCTCTAAACATAAGAGTGTCGATATTATGTGTGAGCGGAAGATTAGGGTCCCTAAGGGAGAGAGGAAAAAAGCTAAAATAAGATTAAGAAAAGTTGGGGATATATGGTACTCATGGGTTAAACCATGATTTAATGAGTCTAAATTATTTTTTAAACTAACTACCAAATTAGTGAGCTTATTCTAAACCTTTATTAAGTCATTCATAGAGAAGGCCTAGAGTTAAGATAGCAATGAGAAATAATGCGATAGTGATAGTGGAGGTAAGATTGAAGAGCTCAGGGGATAGGAAGTAGGAGTGCAATTTCTAGGTCAAAAAAAAAGAAAAATGATGGCAACTAGAAAGAATTTCAATGAAAATAAAAGGCAAGCAGATCCTAGTGGGTCAAAGCCACATTCATAGGGGGTTGCTTTTTCTATGTATATATTTAATTGGGGAAGTCAAAAGGCCACAATTATTAAGATGAAGGCTAGGAAGAGGTTTGTAGTTAGATCATTATTATCCTTTCCTAAAGTTTTCTAGGACTGATTGGAAGTCAGGGGTACTAAATATACTAAAAGGATAAGAGCCTCATCAATAGATGGAGACATAAAGGAAAAGTCAGACTACATCTACAAAATGTCAATACCAGGCTACAGCTTCAAAGCCAAAATGATGCTTTGATGTAAAGTGAAAGTTTAGTTGTCAGAAGAGACAGTTTAAAAGAAAAGTAGTTCCCGAAGTCATTATGCTGAGTGAAGTAGCACAGTCCCAGAAAGACAAACGGAGAATGGTTTCCCTCATTTGTGGATGCTAACACCAAATCCCCCAGATGAAAGGCAAACTGAACAACATTATGGTTATATTTCTGTTTATCTGAAAGCAATTATGTTGTTGTAACGTGAATCTCTCAACAGGCTCTAGAATCCACCCACCAATTATTTTCAAACTCTGTAATTACTGTATGTGGGTGGAGAGTATGTATCCATATTTTAGAGTAATATAAAATTAATGGAGGAAAATGTGAATTCCTAAACATAAAAAAAAGACCGAAAGAAAGATGGAGGACAGTTATGGCAGAATGCATGATCTGGGATGGGGTGGGGTGTGGTGGAGGGAAGGGAAAGGGGAATATGCCGGAACTGAATTGAAAAATGATGTATAAAATACACAAAACATCAATAAAAATAAATTAAAAAAAGAAAAGTAGTTCCAATAATTATGTGAAGTCCATAAAATCCTGTTGCTATAAAAAAGGTTGAAACATAGATCCCATCAGAAATTGTAAAGGGCGTTTCATAGGACTCTTGATGCTTGAAGGATGGTAAAGTAGAGCAGTTAGAAAGAGGGCATGACTTATATTTGAACTATGATGGGCTCAGGTAATTGTAACACCTGATGCAAGAAGAACTGCTACATTAAGAAGGGGGACTTCAAAGGGGTTTAGGGGGTAATTCCTGATGGTGGTCAAAGTCCTCCTAGTTCATGTGTGAGGGCTAAGATAAAGTGGTAAAAGGCTCAGAAAAAGGCGGCAAAAAGAAAGATTTCGGAGATAATAAATAGGACTATTCCGTAGCATAAGCCTTTTTGGACTACAGGTGTGTGATGACCTTGAAAAGTCCCTTCTCGAATAATGTCTCATCATCATAGATATATAGTTAAAATGTTAGTAAAAAGGCCAGTGATTAAAAGAAAAATGTAGTTAAAATGGAATCATATAACTAATCCAGAGGTCAATAGCAAGGCTGATAAGGAGCCGGTTAGAGGTCATGGACTAGGGTTAACTATATGATATGCATGTGTTTGGTGGGTCATTAGGAGTTTCATGAAAATAGAGGCTGACTAGGAGGGTAAATCATAAGCTTGAATAAGTGCTACTACAGCAAGTTCTAAGGCTGTTAAGAGAAAAAGAATAATAAATGTGCTCTGGGCATGGTGTCACACGCCTCTAATCCCAGCACTCGGGAGGTGGAGGCAAGCGGATCTCTGTGAGTTCAAGGCCAGCCTGGTCTACAGAGTGAGCTCCAGGCCAGCTGGGACTGAAGGGAGACCCTGTCTCAAAAAAAGGGAATAATAAATGTAATTGAGGCTGTGGGAATACTAATTGAAGTATTCAGAACAGGACATGCTTCAGGGATAGGACTTAGATTGAATCCCAGGAACTGACCTTGAAACCTGAAGTTAAGCACTCATAATGCTAGACATTGTGCACACTGCTAAGGGAGAAAAATCAATTACTGGTACAACCCAGCCCCAAAGCACAACAATCATGATGAGCTGCCCAGCAAACTACCTCTATTGGTGCTGTAAAGGCACTGTTGTCTGGGGGATGGTCCACAGCTATCTAATTGGACTTGGAACCCTTTCAATGGGAGTGAACCCATGAGAGCCACTGCAAACTCAGCTAAATGCACAGGGCTGGAGAGGACATAGGGCCTAGAGAAAACCCTATTGGGGTCATATCTCTAGACGAATGAAATTTCTTACTGTATACTAACTATGGAATCTTATGTTTAAAGACAAGCATATCATACGCCACTCATAAAAAAAAGCATCTCTCTGCAACAGATGGAGGCCACTGCAGAATCTGACGACTGGTCAGACACAGAACACATACATCTGAAAAAGTTCCATTCCCAGGAGACTGACTGATCTACAGTTGAACCTCATGCAGAATGAGGGGCAAAAAGAAAATTAGTGCATCCCTCAACTGTCATCAGTAAAGTTTCCTTACAAAATAGACTGATGCAAATGGAAGGCCACAATGTGTCAAGCTTCAAAGCAAGGGAGCCCCCAGAGGTATCCCTGGATGGGGCCCCTATATTAAACTTCATCCACCCACAGCTTAGGGATCATTACAGAAGAGGGAGTGGAAAGATTGCAAGAGCCAGGGCTGGTGCATGAACAAGAGAAGCAGTGGCTTACAGTAGACTGTTAACTTTCACATGTGAACTTGTAGCAATGTTGGCATCAAGAAGGGGACCTATCTATGCCAAATGAGACAAGGTCTCAAAGGGAGCAAGAGAAATGGGTGGGGACTGGCCCTGGACTAAGAACTACAAGAGACTGAGTATTGTTGGGTGAGGAAGAGTATGCCTTACCTAGGATTCCTACATATGCTGAGTAGACTCAAGAGGATCTATCTGCACAGAGGATGTATGGGCTTGGGAGCTTGACTCGATAGGGCTTAGCTTGGATGTTGTAATGCATGAGTTTTGATGGGGAGTTGGGGCATGGGGAGCATTGGGTTTGATTGGGGACCATTGAATAAAAAATAAAAATAATTGGATATACAGAGTAACAGTCTGCAGTTTAATCAACCCTTAACCAAAGGAATCTGCATCGACAATCTTATTTACCTGGTCAACAATCTTATTAAGCACCACCTCTTCAGCTAACAGTAATTTCTTAATTTTAGCAAGTCATTCTCAGTGAAAAAAACAACACTTCAATAAATATTCTATGTGTGTATGTAGGTACATGTGTGGTATATGCATATCTGTGGTATTTGCATGTACATACATGTGCATTCGTGTATATACATGTGTGTGCCTGTGCACTTACTCATATGAGAGCACATATGGAGGCCAGAAGTCAACACTGGGTGTCCTCCTTTATCACTCTCTGCCTTATGTTTTTTGACACAGGGTCTCTCATTGAATGTGAAACTCACTGTTTTGCCAGTGAGCCCTTGTGATCCACCTGCCTCTCCTACCACCCTGACCTTCCAGTGCTAAGGTTTTATATGTATGCTGCAACGTACGGCTTTGACATGGGTACTGGAGATCTGAACTCAGATACTCATGATTTCAGAGCAAACAAGCATGTTACCCACTAAGTCAAATCCCCAGTCCCCTCAGTGTATATTCTGACTCAAGCTATTTTGCTGCAGACCAACATTTTCAGTAGCATTGCTCTAAACCTATGGGATTAGGAAATCTTTACATGATTGTGAGAATGAAGGCAACAGATGAGATGATGAGAAACATCAGCTCAGAAAGATGGGAAATAGATGGACAACATCCCTTTCCTCTCTGGAAGTCATAATCAAATGAGAAACAGATTTCAAACTGGCAAAGATGCATTCACTAACAGTGAACATGTTTGACATTTTATTTAATCCTCACAACATTTTATTAAATCCTCACAACAACAAATGAATCAATGAACCTGGATTGATGTTTAAAATTCAGTACTCTGAGATCTCCTGAGTCCAGTGGAAGGAAGAGCAGGAGACAGGTAGGAACTGGGTGCCTCAGCAAAGCTGATTGTTCATCCCTTAATCCAGCTGTCTTTGACTTGATTGGCATTTGTGGCTGTGGGGTCGGAGTTATCCTCCCAGCTGGGATTAAAGGTGCGGTCTTTGGCTTGATTGGATTTTGTGGCTGTGGGGGTGGAGTTATCCTCCCAGCCGGTATTAAAGGTGGGCTTGTGTGACTCTTGAGATCTGAGAACTCCTGAGGCCAGCAGAAGGAAGAGCAAGAGACAGGTAGGACCTGGGTGCCTCAGCAAAGCTGATTGTTCATCCCTTAATCCAGCTGTCTTTGGCTTGATTGGCGTTTGTGGCTGTGGGGTCGGAGTTATCCTACCAGCTGGGATTAAAGGTGCAGTCCTTGGCTTGATTGGATTTTGTGGCTGTGGGGGTGGAGTTATCCTCCCAGCCGGTATTAAAGGTGGGCTTGTGTGACTTTTGAGATCTGAGATCTCCTGAGGCCATCAGAAGGTACCAGGACATGGGCTGAAGAGCCACCCCCCAACTGGGATTATGAAGAGGCATCTGAAGGAGGCAAGCAAAGCAAGCCTTCAACACAGTGAAGAGGCATTTAGGACTCACATTGGAATACAGGCAAGGAGAAGCCCATATGCCAGGATCACATAGAAGAGACAACACTGGAAAGGGGCAGGATAATCCTGTGCCAAGCTTTACGAATGCTATGGAAGACTCCTGCAGTGGGATCCCTCTGGGGATGCCCCAGGACATAGACATCAGAAACACAATTGGGAACATATTTAAAGAACTACAGGATTATAAAGAACAAATCAAAGAACTAAGAAAAGAGAAAGAGGAACTCAAGAAGGACCTAGAGAGAGAGAATGACAAGCTCCGGAAGGAAGTAGAAACACTGAAAAAAATCCCATGCTGAAAAAGATAAAGAAACCAACCAGCGAACCAAAGAGCTACAAGAAGAGATTGAGAAACTCCAAAAAGAAGTAGAAATACTAAAGAAATCAGAAGAGGAAATGAAAAAGGAAATCAAACACTCATCCATTCAAGAGGAAAGGAATGGAAAAAGCCTCAGAAGCAGAATGGAGGAAGCAGAACAAAGAATATCAGACCTGGAAGATAACACAGAACAACTAAAAACCTCAAGGAAAGATTATGAAAAATTTAAAAATACACAAAAATGGAACAACCAGGAGCTGTGGGACACTATGAAAAGATCAAACCTCCGCATCATAGGAATAGAGGAAGGAGAAGAATCCCAAGAGAAAGGTATTGATCAGATCTTCAACAGAATAATAGATGAAAACTTCCCCAAACTAAAAAAGGACAAACCAATACCAATACAAGAAGCACATAGAACTCCAAACAGACAAGATCAGAAAAGAAATTCTCCACGCCACATCATAGTTAAAATGCTGGACACCCAAAACAAAGAGAAAATTCTTAAAGCGACAAGAGAAAAACAACAAGTGACCTATAAGGGGAAACCTATCAGAATAACAACGGACTTCTCACAGCAAACGATGAAGGCAAGAAGAACCTGGAGCAAAGCATTCCCAGTGTTGAGGGACAATGGATGCCAGCCCAGGTTACTATACCCAGCAAAAATGTCAATCATAGTGGAAGGAGAGAGGAAAATCTTCCATGACATAAACAACTTGAAAGAATACATGTCCGGAAAACCAACCCTTCAGAGAATACTTGAAGCAATCCAAAGAACAGAAGAAAGGAGCAACCAACCCCAGGCAACTAGAAGGAGAAATCAATAAAAGCATAACTGCAGAAGTAGAAACCTAAATCAAAACCGCAGATGGATAATAAGGCAAAAGGAAGCAACACAAACCTATCAGTCATAACCTTAAATATTAATGGACTAAATTCCCCAATCAAAAGACATAGACTGGGAGACTGGATTAGGAAACAGAATCCATCGATATGCTGTCTGCAAGAAACACATCTTACCTTCAAGGACAGGCACCACCTTAAAGTGAAGGGATGGAAAAAAATATTCCAAGCAAATGGTACCAAAAAGAAAGCAGGTGTTGCTATTTTAATATCGGATAAAATAGACTTCAAAGTAAAAGAAATCAGAAGAGACAAAGAAGGCCATTACATTTTCATCAAAGGAACAATCCACCAAGAAGATTTCACAATTATGAATATATATGCCCCAAATTCTGGTGCACCAAACTTTATAAAGACAATTCTCCAGGACCACAAGTCACAGACTAACCCCAGCACACTCATAGTGGGAGATTTCAATACCCCACTGAGTCCTTTGGATAGGTCAACAGGACAAAAAATAAACAGAGAGACATCTGAACTGAACGATATGATACACCAAATGGACCTCATAGACCTCTACCGAACATTCCATCCTAATACCAGAGAATACACTTTCTACTCAGCACCCCACGGAACATTCTCCAAAATCGACCACATCCTGGGACACAGAAGAAACCTCTACAAATACAAAAAGATTGAAATAATTTCATGCATCCTGTCAGACCACAGTGCAATGAAGCTCAACATCAACACCAGGACAAGCCCTCCTGCCTACAAGAACACATGGAGACTAAACAACACACTCTTGAATAATGAATGGGTCAAGGAAGAGATAAAGAAAGAAATAAAAACATTCCTGGAACTGAATGACAATGACAATACAACACAACAAAACTTATGGGATACCTTAAAAGCAGTCCTAAGAGGGAAATTTATAGCCCTGGGTGCCTACATTAGAAAAACAGAAAGAGCACAAGTGAATGATCTAACACTACAGCTAAAAGCACTTGAGAGGCAACAACAGATGAACCCTAAACGCAACAGACAGGAAGAAATAACAAAAATCAGAGCAGAAATCAATGAAATAGAAACAAAGAAAACAATACAAAAAATCAATGAAGCCAAAAGTTGGTTCTTTGAAAGAATAAACAAGATAGACAGACCTCTAGCCCAGTTAACAAAAAGAAAGAAGGAACAACTCCAAATCAATACAATCTGTGATGAAAAGGGAAATATCACAACGGACAAGGAAAAGATCAAGAAAATTATATGGGAATATTACAAGAACCTATATTCTACCAAGTTTGAAAATCTAGAAGAAATGGATGAATATCTGAAATCTTGGGAATCACCAAAGCTTGGCCAAGAGGAGACCAGCAGCTTAAACAGACCCATAACATATGAAGAAATAGAGGATGTAGTAAGAAGCCTCCCAACTAAAAAAAGCCCAGGCCCAGACGGTTTCACAGCAGAATTCTATAAAACATTTCAAAAAGACCTACAACCATTATTTCTGAAACTGTTTAGAAGTATACAATCAGAGGGAATTCTCCCAAATTCCTTCTATGAAGCCAACATCACTCTATTACCAAAACCAGGCAAAGATCCAACTAAAAAGGAGAATTATAGACCCATCTCCCTCATGAACACAGATGCCAAAATTCTAAACAGAATACTGGCAAATCGCATACAGACCCACATCAAGAAGATCATCCATCATGACCAAGTTGGATTCATACCAGAGATGCAGGGATGGTTCAACATACGAAAATCAATAAACATCATCAAACACATAAACGGAATCAAAGACAAAAACCACACCATCATCTCAATTGATGCTGAAAAAGCCTTTGACAAAATCCAGCATCCCTTCATGCTTAAAGTCCTAGAAGGAATTGGATTGGAGGGATCATTCCTCAATGTAATCAAAGCCATATACAGGAAACCCACAGCCAATATCATCCTAAATGGGGAAATGACGGAAACATTCCCTTTAAAGGTAGGAACTCGGCAAGGCTGCCCCCTATCACCACTCCTCTTCAATATAGTGCTTGAAACACTTGCTAGAGCAATAAGGCAAGAAAAGGATATTAAAGGAGTACTAATTGGAAAAGAGGAAGTCAAACTATCCCTATTTGCTGATGATATGATTGTTTACTTAAGAGATGCAAAAAACTCCACCAGAAAACTCCTAGAAACGATTAACAGCTTCAGCAAAGTGGCAGGATACAAAATTAACCTTAGAAAATCAATGGCCTTTCTTTACACCAAGAACAAGCAACTGGAGAAAGAATTCAAAGAGACCTTCCCACTCACAATAGCCTCAAAAACAATAAGATACCTAGGAACAAACCTAACCAAAGACACCAAAGACCTCTACAACAAAAATTTTAAACCCTTAAAGAAAGAAATTGAAGAAGACCTCAGAAGATGGAAAAACCTCCCATGCTCATGGATTGGGAAAATTAACATTGTAAAAATGTCCATTTTACCAAAACTCTTGTATAGATTTAATGCAATCCCAATCAAAATCCCCAAGAGTTTCTTCACAGGCTTGGAAACAAAAGTTCTTAAATTCATTTGGAGAAACAAAAGACCCCGAATAGCCAAATCAATCCTGAGTGAAAAGAGCTACACAGGAGGGATCTCTATACCAGATTTTAAACTATACTACAGGGCTATAGTCATAAAAACAGCCTGGTACTGGCACAAAAACAGACCTGTTGACCAATGGAACAAAACCGAAGATCCAAATCTGAGCACATACAATTTCAGCCATCTCATATTTGACAAGGGGGCCAAGAAACCACAATGGAGAAAAGACAGCATCTTCAGCAAGTGGTGTTGGCAAAACTGGATCACCACTTGTAGAAGAATGAAATTAAACCCCTACCTCTCACCCTGTACAAAAGTCAACTCCAGATGGATTAAAGACCTCAACGTGAAACCCCAAACTCTGAAGGTGATAGAAGAAAAAGTTGGCAGCAGACTACAAGACATAGGCGTAGGAAAAGACTTCCTAAATCAGACAGCAGCTGCACAAGAATTAAGGTCGACAATTGACAAATGGGACCTCATCAAACTCAAAAGCTTCTGTACATCAAAAGAAACAATCAAGGAAGTGAAGAGAAATCCCACAGAGTGGGAGGAAACCTTCACTGCAGATACATCTGACAAAGCATTGATTTCCAGAATATATAAACTACTCAAAAAACAAAGAAAAAAGAAAACAAATGACCCACTCAATAGATGGAGCAAAGAACTGAACAGAGACTTCACAAGTGAGGAATTAGAGATGTCTGAGAAACACCTCAAGAACTGTTCAACATCACTAATCATTAAGGAAATGCAAATGAAAACCACTTTAAGATATCATCTTACTCCAATAAGACTGGCTAGGATCAAGAAAACAAATGATACCAAGTGCTGGAGAGGTTGTGGGGAAAGGGGAACACTCATCCACTGCTGGTGGGAATGTAAACTCGTACAGCCACTATGGAAAGCAGTGTGGAGAACCCTTGGAAGACTTGGAATGAACTTGCCACCCGACCCAGCCATACCACTCCTGGGCATGTACCCTCAAGACTTACGCCACCACAGAGATACATGCACGGCCATGTTTATTGCAGCTCTCTTCACAATAGCAAGGAGCTGGAACCAACCTAAATGCCCCTCAACTGACGAGTGGATAGAGAAAATGTGGTACATCTACACAATGGAGTTCTATGCAGCAGTAAAGAAAGACGACATCACGAGCTTTGCAGGAAAATGGCTGGAGCTAGAGGACATCATGCTGAGTGAAGTAACACAGTCCCAGAAAAACAAACGACGAATGGTATCCCTCATCTGTGGATGCTAGTGCCAATTACCCAGTTGTAAGTATTTCTTGTGTAGGGCCCCCTGAGCTTTTGTCCAAAGCAGTTGGGAGTAATGCATATTGGAAACAACAACAACAACAACAGAAAGGACTGCATCAAAGAACTGACTGAAACAGTGAACTTCTGCTCAAAACAGTCAACTTCCTCATGGAGAATATTGAGAAAGACTGAGAAAGAGATGAAAAGCATGTTTGGCAGAATGCATGAGCTCTGGCGGGGTGGGGGAATGGGCAGGAACACGGGTCTACATTTGTTAAAACAATAAAAATAAATTTATGTGAAAATAAATAAATAAATAAAATTCAGTACTGAAAAATAAAGTGCAACAAACAGCCAATCACCACAGGTGCTGTTATTAATAAGGGAAGTGCTTTGTTATATAGTTTAAGGAATGTTTGGTGAATCCTGCATTCCTGGGACAAATCCACGTTACTCTTTTCATCTACTGCTGGATTTGACGTGCTAACATTTTTGGATGAATTTCCCATACATGTTAATGAGGAACAATGGTCTATAGCTTTTCCTTCGAGTAACATCTTTGTCTGGTTTGGGTATCAAAGTGATCTGACTTCAGAGAATGAGTTGGTAACTATTCTCCAATTCCCTGGAAGTCTGTGTACAATTGACATTCTTTCTTCTTTATATATTTTGTTGCATTGATCAATGAAGTCATAGGAAGGTTTCAAGTACAAAGTCTATTTCTTTGATAGGTACAGGGTAGTCAGACTATTTCTTCTTAGAAGAGCTTTGGTATTTTGGTACTGTAAGAAAATTGTCTAATTTATAAACAGAAATGAATCATCACAAGGGTTGAAAGGATGGCTCAGTGGTTAAGAGTACTGGATGCTCGTCCAGAGATGCCCAGGTTCTGTTCCTAGCACTCTCCTGGCAGCTATCAACCTTCTGTAACTTCAGTTCCAAGTGGATCTGGTGCCCTCTTCTGGCATCTGCAAACATCGCAGGAATATGTTAGACTTAGATACTGTAGTCAAAACTCATACACATAAAGTAGAAACAAATAAAATTTTAAAAATGGCTCTTCACGTTCCTCTACTACTCTGTGGATATCTGTAGACACACAATACATTCCTCTCTACCCTAACATTGGTTATTTGTAACCACTTTTTCCTGGTGAGTCTGATTATATTTTTATCAATTTTATTGATCTCAGAGAAACTACATTTGGTTTTATTGATTTCTATTGTTCTCATTTCTGTTTTGAGCTCTTAAATTTTATTATTTTTCTTCTGTTTACTCTGGGTTTAACTTATTTTTTATGCTTCATAAGGTCAAAGTTGAGGCTGTTGATTTGAATTCTTGTTTTTCATCAATATAAGCATTTAACATTAAAATTCTTTTGTTAGTACTGTTTTATGGATTTATTTTCATCCCTTTCCAAATGCTTTATAATTTCCTTATTCATTTCTTCTTCCACCAAGGATTATTTAAAAGTGTTTTATTTATTTTCCAAAGCCTTAGAGATTTTTCTTTCTGCTATTTATTTTTCATTTAGTTCTGGTTTGATCAGACAATATACTTGCTATAACTGGAATCCCTTAAATTCTTGAGCGATTTTTTATAGCCCACAGTATTGTCCATTTTGGTAAGTGTTTCATGAGCAGTTGAAAAGAATGTGTGCTTTCTGCTCTTGGATGGATTATTATGCCAAATAGGTTAAACTAGCTGACAGTGCAGTTAAAACCTTCCATATGCCTGCTGATTTTCTATTTTTTTCTTCCAGATATTGAAAGAGAATATTAAAACTCACTGATTCTCGGGACGGAGAGATGGCCTAGAGGTTAAGAGCGCCAACTGCTCTTGCAGAGGACCTAGGTTCGATACCCAGCACCCACATGGCGGCTGAGAACCGTCTTTAACTCCAGTTCCAGGGGAATCTGACGCCCTTTTCTGACCTCCACGGCATTGAATGACACGGGTGCACAAACCTACATGCAGACAGTACATTTATACACATACAAGAATAAAAAAAAATCGCTGATTCTCATTCTTTTTTTTTTTTTTTTTTTTTTTGGTTTTTTCGAGACAGGGTCTCCCTGTAGCCCCCCCGGGCCTGGAACTTAACTCTATAGACCACGCTGGCCTGAACTCACAAAGATTCTGCTTCTGCTTCCCAAGAGCTATGATTAAAGGCGTGCCCGCCACCATGCCAGCTCATTCTTTTTTTTTTTTTTTTGGTCTTTTTGAGACAGGTTCTCCCTGTAGCCCCAGCTCTCCTGGAACTCACTCTGTAGACCAGGCTGGCCTTGAACTCACAAAGATTCACCTGTCTCTGCCTCCCAAGTGCTAGAATGTACTGCCTGCATGTAGGTTTGTGCACCCGTGTCGTGCAATGCTGCGGACGTCAGAAGAGGGTCTCGGGTTCCCCTGGAACTGGATTCAAAGAAGGTTTTCAGACGCCATGTGGGTGCTGGGGATCGAACCCGGGTCCTCTGCAAGAGCAGTTGGCGCTCTTAACCACTAGGCCATCTCTCCAGCCCATGGCTCATTCTATTTTTAACATCTTTTTTTTCCTCCTTATTTCACTTTGAATAATTTCTATTGCTAACATTTTCAAGTGCACTGATTTTTTTCTTTTCTTTTGCCAAGTCTACACTGCCAGCCATTAATTTCCCATCCAGTATATTTTTTCATCCTAAACACTCTAGTTTGCACCTCTACAAATTCTATTTGAGAGCTGAAGAAATGGTTCAGAGTTCTTTCTGGGAAGACATGAGGATCTGAGTTAGGACGCAAGCACCCGCTTAGAAAGTTGGGTGTAACCCAACACTGAAGAAGGAAATGCAGGTGGGTCACTGGCTTGCTGGCTGCCAGGCTGGCTCCATCAGTGAGAGACCCAGTCTCAAAGGAATAGGTGGAGGGTGATAGGGCGGGCCACCTGATGGCTTCTTGTGGCCTCCACAAACACACACACACACACACACACACACACACACACACACTCTCACACACACACACACTCACACATACATACACCTCTGTCTCTCCTTGATTCTGTAATGTGTTATTACGCTTTGAATCTGAAATGTCACCCACATTCATTTTGAATGCTTGGTCTTCAGCTTGTGGTGTTATTTTGAAAGGCACAAAGCTTTTAGGATGTGGGGCTTCGGGGATGGAAGCAGGTCACTGGGGGCAGGCCCAGGATGGTTATAGTTCTGATTCCTACTTCTGGTTCTGGTCTTTGAACTGTGCATGGGCTCACTGCCCCACTTTCTTGCTGTTGCACAGAGCTGCTCTGCCATGCCTTCTCCTCATGGCCTATAAAACCCTGTATCTGTGAGCACAAATCAACCTTTCCTCTCTGGCTTTCCCAATGTTGTCATTCCAGACATTGTAAAATACACCTTTGTGGATAGGGATACTTTTGCATTTTTTCTTTTTTTGAGACAGGGTCTCCCTGTAGCCCCAACTGTCCTCAAACTCCCCATGTTGACCAGGCCAGTCTTGAACTCACAGAGATCCACCTGCCTCTGCCTCCCAAGGGCTAGGATTAAAGGTATTCTTTTTTTTTAATTTTTTTTTTAATTTTATTTATTTCCGTATGTGTATGGATGTACTGTCTGCATGCAGGTTTGTGCACCCGTGTAGTGCAATGCCGCGGAGGTCAGAAGAGGGTCTCGGATTCCCCTGGAACTGGAGTTCTCCTGGAAATGGAGTTTCAGAAGGTTCTAAGCCGCCATGTGGGTGCTAGGGATCGAACCCGGGTCCTCTGTAAGAGCGGTCGGCGCTCTTAACCGCTAGGCCATCTCTCCAGCCCCAGGCATTCTTATAAATATCTGTGTGCTTTGTGTGGGAAGGAGTTAACTTACAAAGGAAGGGTGTGATTCTTTTGCATCTTGCTGTTGTGGTCTGCAGGTGAGTAAAGCACAGTGTGTAATTTAGGGCCTGTCATTTCCTGCTGTGGAGACAAGGCTCTCTTGAGTTCTTGTAATTCCCTATGAATTACAAGTCTTTTCAACCTCATTGGCGGGCACTATTCCTGGGCCTCTCTAAATGGTTGAGTAGATGGCTCTTCATTCGGACTGGTCCTTTCCTCCCGCATGCGGGTGTGTACTTATCACCCAGGCTCTGCTGAACAGTGTAAGGACTCTGGGCTTCTCTCTATACGGTTCCTTCCTCATTGGTTATGCATCTCTCATGATCCTGTGTTTCATTTTCTAATGCCCATTGTCTTAACAAACTGTTGCTTCATCTACGTTTTTTTGTTGGTTATTTATGTTTGTTAGGAGGCAGATTTGGTCCCATGGTTCTAATAGGTGAGACTTGATCACCCTGTTTGAAACCTCTTCCTTCTCAGAAAGGACAAAAACCTATCATGCATGTGCCAGATTCTTCTGTAATACATTCATAGTACTGAACAGGAGTTTGCATTTCATAAGCTTGTTTGAAATATACAGGCCTCCTATTCCCCCAGGAGCCCAGTTTCAAAACTCTTCCTAGAACTTCTGATCCAGATAAAGATCCTGATTGAACTGCTAAACAGGAAATGAAAGGTAAAGACAGCAGCCTCTGTCTAACATTACCTTCTACTGCTGATGCTACAATGAGGTCCATCCACACCCAAATCATCTCTAGAACTCTCGGCCACAGTATGTGAGAAACTATAAGGATTCATTGAATGGACATGACTGCCTTTCAGAGTTTACAATTCTGGATCTGACTAACTGACTAATCTGTCTCTGTTTTCTGACTACAGTTTTTTAATTTCTTTAAGAAGGTGGTGCTGGATAGCTTCAGTTGTCAGCTTGACACACCTGGAAAGAGGGAACCTCAACTAAGGAGTTTCTCCTAAGGGACTGACCTGCAGGCCTGTCTGTGAGGTATTTTCTTGATTGTTGAGTGCTATGGGAAAGCCCAGCCCACTATGGGTGGTGCCACTCCCTGGGTTGTATAAGAAAGCAGGCTGAGCACAGGCCAGGAGGAGACAAGCCAGTAAGCACAGTCCTCCATGGTTTGTGTTTTATTCCTGCCTCCAGGTTCCTGCCCTGAGCTCCTGCTCTGACACCCCTCCATGATGAACTATAATCTGTAAGGGAAAATAAACCCTTTCCTTCCTCGGTTGGTTTTGGTCAGTGTTTTATGACAATAATAGGAAGCAGAACAAATGTCAACCTGGCTCAGGCACTGGCCCAGCCTGGTAGTTGTAGTTCTCATCCCTCATAAAAGAAGATACTTTTTGCAATAGATGGAGACTAGTACAGAGAGACACAACTGATTAAAATGTACTACAGAGAATAAGTGACCATGGGGTACCCAGTTGCAATGGATATATCTACAGTGCAGTCCTTACACGGAAGGCCTGGGAACATCCCAGAAGAGGGGGCAGAAGGACTGTAAGAGCCAGAGGACCAGGATGCTGCTGCTGGATATCATCTCCCAGACTCCACAGGGAAGATGCGCCCATGAAATTTCAACTTCAACAATATAATTTCCTAAATAAGACCCACATGATGGAAACTGCAGTGGATATGTCAATGTGCAGGGGGAAATGTCACAGGGTCCTTGAGCTGAAGAGCTCAAGGCAATCGATGCCTGCTGAGAGTGGGTACAAATACACTTTGTAAACATCAAGAAAAGGGTTTCATAAACATTCTGGTAGAGAAGGTTTAACCACCTGTTGTAGTGGGATGTTTCTTTTTTGTCTTTTTTTGAGACAGGGTCTCCCTGTAGCCCCAGCTGTCCTGGAACTCACATTGTAGACCAGGCTGGCCTTGAACTCACAAAGATCTGCCTGCCTCTGCCTCCCAAGTGCTAGGATTAAAGGCATACGCCACCACTTTATGCATGCCTGTACCAGAACTAGCACTGTTTTGTTTTTAGTTTTCTTTTCAGAAATGAGCAAAACCCCATTCCCAGCCCCAAAGCATCCAAAAAAGTAAAATATTTTTTGAGGAGGTATATTCACCTACAAAAATCTCTAAAAATAGGTCCTGCTTACAGGAGTTAATAAAGCACAAGGGGTGACCATTCTATTTTCAGTCTAAATAAATATTATTTAGGGAAATACGAACTTCAAAAATGCTTTCCTTCAAGAAAACCTAGCAGAAGTGTGGATAAAATATATTTTGTTTGTAGCAATGATTCATAGTTTCTAGAAATGTACACAGGGTCAAATTCCTGCCTCAGTTCTTTGGAAGAACTTCTTTGGAATGGCAGAGGAGGAAGAGCTGGCTCATTCTGTCAGGGACAAGACTTAGATGGAATAAAAAGTCTGGTCAGATTTCCACAGAAGGACCTCTAGAGATTAGCCTAACCTTGGCCAAAGATGTATACCACAGAGCCAAGCGTGGGAAAGTAGAAGGGAAATCTAGGGGAAAGGGAGCATCCCAAGGGTCCAAGCCCTTTGGACTGAGATTGCTTGTGCTGAAAGACAAATCTAACCCTGTGTTGTGGCATTTCTGGGGAATCACAAGTTATCCAGTAATCTGCGATATTGAGATTTGTCCAGAGGTCAAAATAAGCCCTGGAAAATCCAGGTTACACTGAGGCCACTATACATTCGAGGTTCCCTCCACATGAACTACAGCTGATATTTTTCAAGTTAACATTTTTATGATCCCGTCCCTTAAGGCTGCCAATGTTTTAGAGACTTGGTTTGAAGAAAATGGTCTTCAGTCACTGGCATTCCTTCTGACAGAAGCTAGTAGCGAATGTCTTCTTCTAAAGTAATCATATAAATTACATAAATTTGCATTCCCTTTTTATCTGAACATTGTAGAGCAGTAGCAAAGGGCAGAATCTTAGCAAAGGGCAGAATCTAAGAGTGAGGGTCTTTTTGATTCAGGGTCTTCCTGTAGCTCTGGCTGTCCTGGAACTCACTATCTAGACCAGGCTGGCCTTGAACTCACTAAGATCTGCGTGCCTCTGCCTCCCAAGTCCTAGGATTAAAGGCATGCTCCACCACACCCAGTGAGTGTCTTATTTCTGCCTGGTGTTAATTTTGTGATCTCAGTTCTTCTCCAGGCCTAAGTTTCTCTTTATAAAACAACAAACTAATAAACTACAACCTTGCAAGGGTTTTGAAAAAAATTGAATAGTTTGCATAGGACACAGCATATCCTAAGTACTATGCAAATTTAATCTTTATGAGGAAAACAAGAAAATTTTCAAGGATGTAAAAATCATTCCTATAATGATATATTTTGCAGAATTTTCATAAAAAGCAAAGTTCATTGAGATAACTCACATGTGTGCTCCCAGAAATGAAGACAATTCTGTTATCTTCTCTATGCTTATCTCCAGAGGACTTGGCAGTACTTTATGAATCTCTTCATTTAACACAAGCCTGTCCTCCCTTCTATCTGGTGAGGTCACTGTCAGGGTCTCAGGGCTGGGGTCACAAGGGGTCAGGCAGAGGATGTGTATCTCTCTGTATGTCAATGATTTTATGCCCAAAACAAGTCTCTTATTTGTTTTTTTTTTTCTATGTGGGATCCTTTTCTTTTGCCTAAATAAGTAGAAATAACAGCTTAAAATAGATTTCATCCTTTTTACCAAAGACAGAACAAATGTCTAGTTTGGTCTTGATTTCTATAGGTGCTTTTGAATGATAAGAGGATATCTTTAGGACCATTCTGAAAAAAGATTTGACAGAAAGAGCCAGCAATCTTAGGAAAAGTGATGTGTCCTTCAGGAGTAACTGCATCTTACTTTTTTTTTTTTTTTTGGTCTCTTTGAGACAGAGTCTCCCTGCAGCCCCAGCTGTCCTAGAACTCTCTATGTATATTAGGCTGGCCTTGAACTCATAGATATCCAACTGTCTCTGTCTCCTGAGTGCTAGGATTAAAGGGGTGTGCCACCATGCCTGGATACTCTTTGGTTTTAAGGGTGTTATTCTGTGTTTCATATGTCTAGGCGAGTTTATAAACAAGGTTTTAAAAATCAAGGCCCTGCTGCCGAAGACCTGACATTAACATGGGAAAGATGTATTGAGACCATACATGCAAGTATACAGATGGCCCCTGGAATACCAGAGAGTGTTACCAAAGGCCACTCAACCAATAAAGCAAATACGGTTCTCCCTGAGTCAAGCAAGACTCCACCGTCAGCACCAGCTATACCTCATCTGCCTGGAAATACTGTGCAGCAGAGGCAGCCATAAGCCTGTATATCCCAAATCCAATTGGCTATTGGCTCTCTCCTTGGAGGAATAACCCATGGATGATGACACAAGCTTACATCCTCTACAGGTTAGGAGACGTTATAAGCCACAGTAAGACCCTGCCATATTTAACAGGAAAAAATGTAATTCATGGATTAACATATCATCCAAATATATGTGTCTATACCAAAGTAACCAACCATAACTATTAGTGCTCTTTAAATACCTATATATTTAATTGCTTGTGCTTCATTAGTAGGATCGAAAGGTTATTCCTGGACAAACTGTCAGCCCATGAAAGGAAACAGCCAGAATTGACCAGAGTCCAAGACAACAGCTCCAGAGAGAGTGTACTGTTTTGCTTCTCATCCACCTTTGCCCCTTTTCTAAGCCTAGGGAACAATCTGTGGAAGAGGGGGCGTGGTAGAATGTAAGGGCTGCGATTGGGGTGAATGGTGAAACTACAGCAATGTAGTCTGGACACTCATTTGATCAACTTGAGTGAACATACAACCCCTCATCCCCCGCTGGATGGTGGGGCTGTGGGGGTTTGAGCACAACAGCCTGCAAATTGGTTTTATATGAAGGATGCTTGTACTCATGGATCATCACTTATAGCTAAAAAATGAAAAAAAAAACTGAGAGAAAGATGCAGGACAGTTATGGCAAAATGCATGATCTAGGATGGGGTGGGGGTGGGGGGAAGGGAAAGGGAAATATGCCTGAACTGAATTGGAAAATGATGTATGAAATGCACAAAGCATCAATAAAAAAAAAGAAATTCTCAAATAAAAAAAAATCAAACTAAAAAATGTAAAACACCAGAATTGTTCCACCAAAATTATCTTAAAATGACTCTCCAAAATAATGATACAATTTAAATTATTTTCATGTTTGGTAACTGGGTATATTTCATCGTTTGTAAATGTAGAAATGCCAACAAGCCATGTAACATTACTTAAAAGTCAGATCTTTGGGCAGGGCCTGGTGGCGCACGCCTTTAATCCTAGCACTTGGGAGGCAGAGGCAGGCGGATCTTTGTGAGTTCAAGGCCAGCCTGGTCTACAGAGTGAGTTCCAGGACAGCTGGAGCTACAGAGAGACCCTGTCTCAAAAGGACAAAAAAAAGTCAGATCTTTGGTATGGATGGTCATGGGTATGAACCTGGCTATGCCTCATCTGTGACTCTGGATGAGATTCTTAACCCTTGCATCTGTGTCTTCAACAATATAATGAAGTGATAAAACTGACCGCTTTTTGCAAAGACTAAATGAAACTGTGTGTATACCTACTGCCCATGTCAGTGTCTTCATCTATAAAATGGAAAAGTAAGGAGGGTAATAGAAATTAATGTAACAATCAAACTAAACAATGGATATAAAGGCATACATGGAGTCACCCCCTACTGCACACTCTAGACACTCTGGTTACCATCGCTGCTTCTCATTGCTCACTGAGCAAGTGACATGGTTGGATGAAGTGCATGTGGCATACACCTCAGCCTTCAAAGCCTTCCATTTGCATTTTATTGATGTGAATACTTTCTGACTTCTTTTAGGTGGGTATTTTTTATTCATTGAATATGTCTATCAGACAGCAAGTCTCTTAAAGACAGGGCCTTTGTCTGAGATTTTTTAATCTTCCTATCTTTTTGATAATATATAGCTCAATGCTTAACTCTGAACTAGCACTAAATACATATTTTTTATGTGGAAGAGTGGTTGAATAATCATGGGACAATCCATGTAAATGTTTAGCAGTCCTTTCTTATAAGCCCCCAAAGAGGACTGCTGCTGTTGCACTTAATTGTCATCATCACCACCATGACCACCACTACCACAACCACCACCATTATTCCCCATCTCTGTCAACATCACCACCACCCTCATCACCATCACCATCACCAATACTCTCATGTCTTTACCAACATCACCACCACCACCATCATCACCACCATCGCCATTACTACTACTCTCACATCTTTACCAACATCACCACCACCACCATCATCACTCCTTCACACACACCCCACCCCCATTACTACCATCTCTATCACCACCACCATATCCACCATCAGTATTATTATTACCAGCACTCACCAGCAGCAACAGCAGATACCTTCACCACCACTGTCTTATTATTACCTTGACTAGCACCAATATTCTTACCGCAAACACCACCCTATGATCAATGACTTCATTAAATGCCCAAATTTTGTTCCTTTAGAAATAAAACCACATGAGATAAAATCTCACTGATAATCTATGACATTACTTGATTGGTTTTAACCAATGGCTGCAGAAAAC
Organism: Rhizomys pruinosus; assembly: GCA_009823505.1. Lineage (NCBI taxonomy): Eukaryota > Metazoa > Chordata > Mammalia > Rodentia > Spalacidae > Rhizomys > Rhizomys pruinosus. The sequence goes on from VZQC01002896.1 coordinate 458,022, forward strand.
CAGAACCACCTCCATGTATAATATTTAAATTCAGATAATACACATACCCTGAACTCTCAGTTCAGAGTAATCTCATTCACAAATAAAATCTTAAAGAATACAAGCCAAATAATGGCAATCTTTATAATGAATTCCTAAGAAAAGCAAATGTAAAGCTTTGATATATAGCTTAAAATGTGGGGAGACAGCTTCTTCCCCAAAGAGCGTCAAGACATCAAGATGGTTGAGATTTCCTAAAGATTTTATGAAACAAGTGAGTACAAATCAGACATGATGACAATGCTATCACTGCTCTCTTCTGTAGACAGTCTGTTTATATGAGAGTGGAAATTCCAGATGACTCAGAAGCCAGTTCTGCAACCCAATGCAGATTTAAGTTTAAACACATGTATATTCGAGTTTAATACATGACAGCAAAACTTGGACTCGAACTACATGTTCAAGAAGAGCTCAATGGGTAAATAAATTCATTCACAACAACATTTAGAAAAATCAGTATGAAGTTTCTAGGAATGTGGGAAATGCCATGACATAATACTAAGTGAAAAACAAGTTATACAATTGAATAAACCAATATGCCTATTTAAAAAGCCAAAAAAATGTATGATGGAGGACAGTGGATGGAGGATGGAGGACATATAGAAGCTACAAGCCTAAACAGAGGAGGACAGGAGGTTTCCCTTAAGGTCTGTCTGACCTGATCACTGTTGGTTATGGGCATTATCCTGTGCTTTATAGGGTTTTTAACAGCATCCATAGGCATTACCACTAGATGCCAGAAGCCCCCACCAGATGTGACAATAAAAATGGGTCTTCAGATGCTGCAATTTCTGCCTTGGGTCAGAGTAGAACTGCTCCCAGGTGACTTTGCATCAGGTGAGCACTAATTACCTTTCCACCTCCAATGATTGATTCAAACTAAAAATATGCATATTGGTTTTAACATTTTGACTTGTATATTAGAATACAATTAAAGTTATAAAACTTAGAAAGGAAAAATTCAGGGGCTAGCGGCCCAGCTCAGTGGAGAGCACGTCTGCCTAGCATGCACTTGTCTAGCGTGCAGGAAGCATTGAGTTCGAGCTCTAAAATAGTGTAAAAACAGGCACAGTAGCCCAAGTCTGTAATCCCAGCACTCTGGAGGTGGAGGCAGGAGAAGCCTGCTCAAGGCCACATCACTGGCTAAGGGAAAAAATCCATGCACATTCTCTTGATCATAATCCCAACCTTGTCTATAGGAGGAAACATCTCTTCTTGTTTGTTAATGATTTTGCTGAAAAGAAAAACACCAATTGATGTTAACTTAGCTTTTCTGGATGGCTTAACATGCCACATATATCATAGGTTTTAGCATCTTCAGCTTATGACTTATTTTATTCTTTATTAGGCTGAGAGATGTCATGTTTGAAGGCTCCATACTTAATGCCCTTACCAATTTGGCCAAGGAACTTAAGAGATAACTTTGGTCCTTGCCCTCAGAGGTCAACTAAGTCCCAGGGGACTATGCATGGGGGCATCTCTTGAAATGTCCTGCAAATATGAGTCACCAGTCTTCCTGTGTAGGGAGGTCTTGGAGATCCACTAATGGGAATTCAGCCAGTGTCCAGTCTATAAAGAGGAAAGTCTGCTCATGCTTCAAAAAGGGAAGCCTGGTCTAGCAAGACCTGACTTTTTCCTCGAGTGGATGGAATTGATAAATGAAAAGCCAAAAGGAGCCAGGGGCTCCCTCCACCTCAAAAAACCCAAGTGACCCCTGAGGACCAGATCCTCAACTGACCTTGAGAAAAAAAACTTTGGTTAATCTGGGCTAACTGTAAGGCCTTAAACATCCAAAAGGAAAGTATAACCAGAAATAAATAATCAGCAAGGCCTGAGAAATTGTACTTCAGGTATAAAACTTCAGACCTTAGTAAAAAGACAAAAAGTTAAAAAAAAAAAAGCACTGTTGTTTTGCCTGTCTTCAATTCTTTTTTCCAAAAGCCAATTTTTATTGAAGCTCTGTGCATTTCACACAAAATTACAAATCAAATCTAGACCTGTGCCTCCCTCTCTGCCTCCCCACCCCCCAGAGCTCAAGCATTCTGCCAAAAATGTTCTTCATCTTTTTCTCAGTCTCTCTCAAAATTCTCAATACAGAAGTTTACTGTTTTGAGCAGAAGTTCACCATTTCAGTCAGTTCTTTGGTGCAGTCTTTCTATTGTTATTGTGTTGTTATTGTTATTCCTTCCAATATGCATCATTCCAAAATATGCATGCCACATATATCATAGGTTTTAGCATCTTCAGCTTATGACTTTTTAAAATTCTTTTTTAGGCTAAGAGATGTCATGTTTGAAGGCTCCTCCTTGGCAAGCCCAAACCACCATCAATCCTGCCCTTGTGTTCCACACTGGGGTTTTCCCTTCCCATGATCACCAAATGAGGTCCAGTAAGCACTGTGTCCTGTCTTGATCTACCTGTACTAGTCTCCATGATACCACCTGGATAGTCCAAAATGGCAGTCTATACTCTGAAGAGATAGAAACCCCAGTAGTAGTTCAGTCCACAAGTTGGATGTCTCAGCAGTCCCGATCTGGCACTGAAGGTTTGGAGGATTCTTGGAGAGACATGAGTCTTCAGTCCATATTGGAAGGTCGAAAAGCTGTGTCTCATGTCTTTGAAGGATGGCAAAAGCAGTGGCAGCCACAGGGTAGCTGTACTTGCCAGTAAGACAGGCAAAACAACTGTGCTCTTTTATTATTATTATTATTATTATTATTTTACTTTTTGTCTTTTTACTAAGATCTCAAGTTTTATACCTGAAGCACAATTTCTTGGGACTTACTATTTTTTTTTTTGTCTTTTTGAGACAGGGTCTCCCTGTAGCCCCAGCTGTCCTGGAACTAGCTCTGTAGACCAGGCTGGCTTTGAACTCACAAAGATCCACCTGCCTCTGCCTCTCAAATGCTAGGATTAAAGGCGTGCGCCACCACACCTGGCTCAGGACTTACTATTTATATATTTCTGGTTATACTTTTCTTTTGGATATTTAAGGCCACACAGTTAGCCCAGATTAACCAAGGTTTTTGTTTTCTCAAGGTCAGTTGAGGATCTGGTCCTCAGGGGTCACTTGGGTTTTTTTTGGGGGGGGGGAGGGAGCCCCTGGCTCCTTTTGGCTTTTCAATCACCAGTTCCATCCACTTGAGGACAAAGTTAGGTCTTGCTAGACCAGGCTTCCTTTTTTTTTTTTTAAATTTTATTTATTTCTGTATGTGTATGAATGTACTGTCTGCATGCAAGTCTGTGCACCCGTGTCGTGCAATGCCACGGAGGTCAGAAGAGGGTCTCGGATTCCCCTGGAACTGGAGTTCTCCTGGAATTGGAGTTTCAGACGGTTCTCGGCCGCCATGTGGGTGCTGGGGATCGAACCCGGGTCCTCTGTAAGAGCGGTCGGCGCTCTTAACCGCTAGGCCATCTCTCCAGCCCAGGCTTCCTTTTTTAAGCATAAGCCGACTTTCCTCTTTATAGACTGGACACTGGCTGAAGTTTCATTAGTGGATCTCCAAGACCTCACCTGTCTTCCATTCTACTGGCAAGTGTAGCTACCCTGTGGCTGCCACTGCTTTTGCCATCCTTCAAAGACATGAGACACAGCTTTTCAACCTTCCAATATGGACTGAAGACTCATGTCTCTCCAAGAATCTTCCAAATCTTCAATGCCAGTTGGGGACTGCTGAGACATCCAACTTGTGGACTGAGCTACTACTGGGGTTTCTGCCTCTTCAGAGTATAGACTGCCATTGTTGGACTACCCAGGCTGTATCATGGAGGCCAGTACAGGAAGATCAAGACAGGATGTGGTGCTTACTGGACCTCATTTGGTGACCATGGGAAGGGAAGACCTCAGTGTAGAGCACAAGGGAAGGACTAATGGTTGTTTGGGCTTGCCAAGGAGGAACATTTAAACACTTCCTTAAGGAAAACATGACATCTTTCAGCCTAATAAAGAAAAGAAATTTAAAAATCATAAGCTGAAGATGCTAAAACCTATGAAGTCATAATCTTGACATCATGCATATATGTGTAGCATGCATATACGCATATTTTAGAGTGATACAAATTACAACAAAAAGTGTGTCAAAAACTGATTGAAACAGTAAACTTCTGCATTGAAAATTTTTTAAAAGACTGACAAAAAGATGAAAGACATGTATGGCAGAATGCATGAGCTCTGGCGGGGTCAAGGATGGGGTAATGGGTCTAAATTTGATTAAGAAATGTTGTATGAAATGCACAAAACTTCAATAAAAATTGGCTTTGAAAAAAAATCAGTTGAAGCCTGGTGTTCCTTAATTTATGCTGATTTTAATTGTGTTGAACATTTCTAAAATTCATCTTGTTTTTTTGGTCCTGAAAGTAGACCAGCTACATTTTATATTAATTAGTGAGCATCTCTGGTTAATGTTCCAGGCTTGCCACTAGTCAAGAGTTGCAATTTAACTAGAATTAAATTACCCAATGAACATTCATACCAAAGAACAAAGTGGATTCTCCTGGCAAGTAATATGAAGGAACTGCATTTTTCTAGGGATTTTTTATTTATTTGTTGAGCCAGGATCTCCCAGCTAGTATCAGTCTCACAGAGATATGCCTGTTCCTGCCTCCCCAGTTTTGGGATTAAAGGTGTACACCACTATGCCTGGTTTTGCCAGGGATTTTAACACCTTAGATACCATGGTCAAAATGCATGCTAGTATCTCTAGGTAAGTGTTATGTTATTTGATGTTTACAATGTTCTGTTAGATATTGGATGGTGGATGAATGCTACTAGAAATGTAAAATAAAAATCAAACACAGTTCATCTGAAACCTTTTGGAAACATGAATTCTCACTTCATTTCTGTGACTTGTAACTCTATGGAGAACCATACACCAAATCTGGCATACCAACGTGGCATATCAGAATTACTGTGCTGGTTGTTATACCCTAGTTTTGGGGGCCAGGAAGATGGCTTAGTAGGTAAAGGTGATTGTCACAAAGCCTGATGACCTGAGTTTGATCCCCAGAATCCCCACATGGTGAAAAATGATAACTAAATCCTGTAAATTGTTCCCTGACCTCTACATGCAACATGGTACATGTGACACACAGTAAATTAAAAAATGCAAAAAATTTTAGACCTAGTTTGTGGGGCTCCATTCCCAAAACTAATGACTGAGTAGGTCTGGGATGAGCACCAGAAGGTGTTTTTCTAGTGAGTTCCCAGGTGATACTGTCATCCAATGACTTTGAAAGCCACTTGGCCAGTTGATCCTGAACTAGAGACCACATAGAAACCATGCATGGTGGTTACAAAACTTGGTGTCTTCCCTCTCATCACATCTCTAAATAGGAAACTAATTCTAAGAAGAGTTTAGAAATCTATACTTCAAATTAAAAAAAAGAAATCTATACTTCCAGTTGCCTTCCGGATAATTCTGATGTATAATAGATTTGTTCTTGGAATGCTCTGAATGGAGAAAGCTGGATAACATAATGGGATTGAAGATGAAATCACTGCTAGTCAGAGCAGGTAGAAAAAGTGGTGGGAGAGACTAGGTGGGGATACAGTCAGTGGCTGTGTTTGTGTGACAGAGGGTGCTACACAACCCACTGTCAGGCCACAGGCTGCTAGAACTCTAAATACCCTAAATGGTTAAGAAAGTTCAAGGCCAGAAAAGTCAGCCATCTGCTGCAGGAATTAAATTATAAATGAATAATAAGCACAGCATATGGAGGCACTTAGGAAAGTCATCCACTAATTTGTACATCTGCAAATTATCAAGGCTCTTCTCTCAATAGCTAAAGGCTCCAGACCACAATGTACTCCCCAGAAGGATGGCACTGTACAGAAAGTTCTTGGCAACTTTTGGTGACCAGCTAAACATGATGTTTTTTGGCCTTTTTGAGGCAGGGTCTCCCTGTAGCTCCAGCTGTCCTGGAACTCGCTATGTAGACCAAGCTGGCCTTGAACTCACAAAGATCTGTTTGCCTCTGCCTCTGCCTCCCAAGTGCTAGGATTAAAGGCTTGTGCCACCACACCCAGCTTAAACATGACTTTTTAAAGAAAGAAAAGAGAAAAAAGCCATAGAAAACACAGAATTTCAGAGCCTATGTTAGTGACAACCCCCCTTCCCAGTCATCCCTATCATCTTCTGCTGCTCCCATTGCAATAAAAGCAGCTGAACCCACCATCCTGAATTGAAACACAAGGTTGCTGTACATACCCACTTTAATTTATTTGATTCTCTTACTAGTATTAAATGGCTTGGATTCAGGCTACTTAAAATGTTCTATTATTTTTCACGTTCTTACCAGAAGTGGGACTTGCCATTATTGCAGATCCTTGATCTTTTTCATCACTAATTTATGTGGCTCTTTTTCATCACTAGTTTATGTGGCTCTAATATTTGGCTCAGAATGTAAGCCAAATAGTCAGCTCTTTTTTCCATTTTTATGTCCATTTATTTGAACAATATAGTTTGATCTGTGCAGGTCTTACATTTCTTTTTTTAATTTTTATTTATTTATTTTATGTGTCTGCATATAGGTTTGTGCACCCGTGTTGTGCAATGCCGCGGAGGTCAGAAGAGGGCGTTGGATTCCCCTGGAACTGGAGTTCTCCTGGAATTGGAGCTACGGACGGTTCTCAGCCGTCATGTGGGTGCTGGGGATTGAACCTGGGTCCTCTGCAAGAGCAGTCGGCGCTCTCAACCGCTAGGCCATCTCTCCAGCTCCAGGTGTTAAATTTCATATTAAAAGAAAAGGAACTAGGGTGATAGCTCAGTAGGTAAAGCGCTTGCTTTGGACGCACAAGCACCTGAATTTGATGCTCTGGAACCCACATAAAAAGCTGGGCACCAAGTACTTGGGAGGAAGACACAGGTGGATATCCGCCCAGCCAGCATAGCTTATTTGACAACTCAGGAGACCCTGTTTCCCACTGTCTCCATACACACACATGGAAAAGCATCAGCACACACATATGCACCCACACGCAAATGGACATGTACATACACACACACACACACACACACACACACACGCAGGTGCATACAAAAAGAAAAAGAGTGGTAAAAATTCTAAATTAATTTCTAACAAATAATTTGTCTCCATTTATCTTTCCTTTTCTTGTGTTTCCAGATAGCCTATGAAGAATTACCATGGAATTAGCCAGGTTTGAATGGCATAGAGTTGCCAATATATGACAAGATACTCAATCATCAGTTACTAGAACAAACCTTATTATATCTCAGACTTATAACACTTACCATAGAAAATAGTCATTCAACTTACAAAGCACTGGTCTGAGAGAGGTTAAGGTTGTAGAAAATATTCCTATTTGTATCAGTGTTTATATGGATGGTTTAAGAATTCTTTGTGGCCAACCAACTCAGTCACTATCACTCTACTTGGGAACCAGTACAATCTGTGCTGCTCTGATACTCACATCTACCCTGCCTAGCTAGTCAGAACCCATCCACTTGGTCACCAGCTTCCTGCTCATTGGGACTAGGCTCATTCATGCTGCTGGAGAACTCATTCCTCCCATAAGAAAAATCAAAAGTGGGAGCCTGAAGCCCAGACCAACTATTCAAACCCAATGAAAAAGCTACCAAGCTCCGTCAATGATAAAAATAGAAACAAACTTCAACACTACAATAAGAGCTACCCAGAGGAACGTAAATGAACAATCATAAACATGATAAAAGAATTCAAGGATTTTAAAGAAACAACTCAAAGAACTCAAAGAAGACAGGGATAAACCCCAAATGAAACTCAAGAAAATACAAATTATACAGTTGAATGAAATGACAAAAACAATTCAGGACTTGAAAAGTGAATTCATGAAAGAGATAGAAATATTGAAGAAAACTTGAGGTAAAACTCAATAAGCTAATTTGAAATAAGAGGAGAAAGCCTCACAATGAAATGCAAAACAGAATATCAAAACTGGATGACAAAGTTGAAGAACTGGACTGACCACTCAAGCAAAGAATATGAAAAACATTTTAAACATGGGAATGGAATATGCAGGAAATGTGGGGGAACCATGAAAAGACTAAATTTATGCTTCATAGGCATAAAGGAAGGAGAAGAATCTCAGGTTGATGGCATTGACCAGATATTCAATAGGATTGAAGAAGACTTCCCCAAATTAAGGAAAGACCTGCACATACAGGTAAAAAAAAGCAGAACACCAATTAGACAGGACCAGAACAGAAACTACCCATGGCATAGCATAGTAAAAACACTTAATGTACAGAAAAAAAGATATGATATGAAGGAGCTGGAGAGATGGCTCAGCAGTTAAGAGCACTGGCTGCTCTTGTATAAAGGACCCAGGTTCAGTTACCAGCACCCACGTGACAGATAACAACAGTCTGTAACTCCAGTTCCAAGTGATCCAACACCCTCTTCTGACCTCTGCGGGCATTGCATGGCACAGGTGCACTTACATGGAAGCAATATACTCATACACATAAAATAATAATAATACCCAGGTGTGGTGGCACACACCTTTAATCCCAGAACTCGGGAGGCAGAGGCAGGCAGATCCCTGTGAGTTCAAGGCCAGCCTGGACTACATAGCAAGTTCTAGGCCAGGCCAGCTGGGACTAAAGGGAGACCCTGTCTCAAAAAGACCAAAAAGAATAATAATAATGATAATAATAAATAAAATATTTTTAAAAGATAGACTACTAAAAGCAAAAACCAAGTTACATATAAGGAAAAAAATTCACAATTACAGCTGACTTTTGAATGCAAGATATAAAGGCCAAAAGAGTCTGGACCAAAGTATTGCAAGTTTTAAATTGTCATAAATGCCAATCCAATTTCTTTTTTTTCTGTTGAAGAAAAAAGAAAAATATTCCATGATACAAATAGGCTGAGGGAATTCATCAAGTCCACAAAACCAGAATTACAGAGACTACTCAAGGAAACAAATAACCACACCCAAGAAGCTGCAGAAAGAAAACAAATTAAGGCATAATTACAGAAACACCAATTAGGACTAAGATCACAAACAGAAAATAAAATTACAGTGATCAATACAAAACTTTTCAATAAAAACTTTAAATATCAATGGCCTCAACTCTCCAGTCAAAAGATTGAGGCTAGGTCAATGGATTAAGAAATAAAATTCACAGGGAGACCCTGTCTTGAAAAGACAAAAAAAAAAAAAAAAAGAAATAAAATCCAGCCAAACTCCTTGCGAGTTGAGTGTCTGCCCTGCATCGCAATTAAACCCTCCTTTAAAACTCCATATGCAAAAATTTAAACCCCTGAAGAAGGAAATTGAAGAAGACATCAGAAGATGGAAAAACCTCCCATGCTCATGGATTGGGAAAATTAATATAATAAAAATGTCTTCGGGTTGAAAACAAATGTAAAAAAATGTCCATTCTACACAAACTCTTGTACAGATTTAATGCAATCCCAATTAAAATCCCCAAGAATTTCTTCACAGGCTTGGAAAAAAAAGTCCTTAATTTCATTTGGATAAACAGAAGACCCTGAATAGCCAAAGAAACCCTGAGTGAAAAGCACAATACAGAGGGCTCTGTATACCAGACTTCAAACTATACTACAGGGCTATAATCATAAAACAGCTTGGTACTGGCACAAAAACAGACCTGTTGACCAATGGAACAAAACTGAAGATCCAAACTTGAGCACATACAATTTCAACCACCTCATATTTGAAAGGGGGCCAAGAAGACACAACGGAGGAAAGACAGCATCTTCATCAAGTGGTGTTGGCAAAACTGGATTATCACTTGTAGAAGAATGAAATTAAACCCCTACCTCTCGCCCTGTACAAAAGTCAATTCCAGATGGATCAAAGACCTCAACGTGAAACCCAAAACTCTGGAGGTGATAGAAGAAAAAGTTGGCAGCAGACTACAAGACATAGGTGTAGGAAAAGACTTCCTAACTGAGAAAGCAGCTGCGCAAAAATTAAGGTCGACAATTGACAAATGGGACCTCATTAAACTAAAAAGCTTCTGTACATCAAAAGAAACAATCAAGGAAGTGAAGAGAAAATCCAAAGAGTGGGAGGAAAGCTTGACCACAGTTACATCTGACAAAGCATTGATTCCCAGAGTATATAAACTACTCAAAAAACAAAGAAGAAAGAAAACAAATGAATCACCCAAAAGATGGAGCAAAGAGCTGAACAGAGACTTCACAAGTGAGGAATTAGAGATGGCTGAGAAACATTTTAAAAAGTGTTCAACATCACTAATAGGGAAATGCAAATTAAAAAAAGATATCATCTCACTCTGATAAGACTGGCTAGGATCAAGACAATAAATGATACCAAGTGCTGGAGAAGTTGTGGGAAAGGGGGAACACTCATCTATTGCTGGTGGGAATGTAAACTTGTACAGCCACTATGGAAAGCAGTGTGGAGAACCCTTGGAAGACTCAAAATGAGCTTGCCATCTGACCCAGTCATACCACTCCTGGGTATATACCCACAAGACTCATCTTACTGCAGAGATACATGCACAGCTATATTTATTGCAGCTCTGTTCACAATAGCAAAAAGCTGAGTGGATAGAGAAAATGTGGTACATGTACACAATGGAGTTCTATGCAACAGTAAAAAAAAACCAAAAACGACAACATCATGAACTTTGCAGGTAAATGGATGGAACTAGAGGATATTATGTTAAGTGAAGTAACACAGTCCCAGAAAAACAAATGACAAATGATATCTCTCATCTGTGCATGCTAGCACCAAGTACCCAGTTGTAAATATTTCTTGTGGGGAGGGATGCATATTGGAAAGAACAACAGCACCAACAACAGAAAAGACTGCATTAAAGAACTGACTGAAATGGTGAATCTGGTGGGGTGGGAGTGTTGGAAGGGGGACATGGGTCTATATTCGATTAGTGTATATTTAATTGATGTGAGTTTAACAGATATCCAAATTTGCTCAAACTTTGTCTATGTATTATATGGTATTTTAGGACTTAGTAAAAGTAAAAATGTCTATATTAAACAACATTGGTTAAAAGGTTTTAATAAAAACGGTAATACATTTAAGCTAATTGGAAATATAAATTGTTGTCCACATTTGTTTTACTTATAATTTGTATAATAACAACTTTGAGATTAATGTATACAAATGTTCTCTATAATTTTCGTGTTGTACAGTATCATCTTGTAATATTTTCTTTTACCTGTAAGATAATTTAACTTAAAGAGTTAAGTTTGCTTCCCAAATTAACAACATACAGTCAATGATAAACAGCTTGGGTAAATTTAATGAAAATTTACACCTTGATTCCTGCCTATAGGTATGTGTACTACAACTGCCTTTTTGAGGTTCATGGGTCAAAAAATAAAAACCTAAAATAAAAAAGGAGGGATACAGTTATATACTAAATCTTTTGTCAAATTTTTCAATTTAAATCTTAAAACTAACTATGGGAAAAGATTTGCATGTTCCCACAGGTCAAAACATCACCAACTTAATGGCTGAGAAAGAAAAGATACAGCTTTTCATTGTGCAGGATATACCAAGAAATACCAACAGAGAAGTTGGCCCATCTAAACATTAAAAGGAAGAAAATCCTCAGACTGCTACAGGCATCAAACATCTCTGTGGATCCTATTTGTAACAACTGTTTATAATGGGACCTAATGAACTTTACCTTCCAGGTGTTGCAAAGTTTTAATATGAGAGACTTGCTTACCTCCTTTTCATAGAACAAAGAAAAACATGATGGTAATGAAGTCATTCCCTAACTGTAAATTAGAGCCAACTGTTGTAGAAGTAATCTCTTATAAAACCAGTTTAACTGCTTTCTTTAATTGACTAATAGACATAGGAACTGTGAAAGGATAATTCTCTATTCAGAGCCAAATATAATACTAAAGTCTTTATAAGCTGTCTAATTAAGCAAAATATATTAATACAGGAGAGCTCTGATATCAGCAATGGATTATTCTGCCAAGGACATGTTGGCTAGGGGATCCAAGCCCCCGAAAAAGATAAAAGCTTTTTGCCTGTAAACTGGGATACCTACAAGAAGAGAGGCAGTAAGGCCCTGCCATCGAAAACCTGGTGTATGCACCGGAAAGATGTATTGAGACTGCACTTGCAAGTGTACAGTTGGTCTCTGGAATGCCAGAGAGTGTTACCAAAAGCCACTAAATCAACTGGTCTCCTTGAGTCAAGCAAGACTCCTCTGTCAGCATCAGCTACATCTCACCTGCCTGGAAATACTGTGCAGCAGTGGCAGCCATATGTCTGTATATCCCAAATCTAATTGGCTAGTAGCTCTCTCCTTGGAGGAATCATTCACAGCTGATGCCACAAGCTTATGTCCTCTAGTCGTTAAGAGATGTTATAAGCTGGGCTGGAGAGATGGCCTAGCAGTTAAGAGTGCTGACTGCTCTTGCAGAGGACATGGGTTCAATCCCCAGCACCCACATGGTGGTTGAGAACCGTCTGTAAATCCAATTCCAAGAGAACTCTAGTTCCAGAGGATTCCGACAACCTCTTCTGACCTCCACGGCATTGCATGACATGGGTGCACAAACCTACATGCAAACAATACATTCATACACAAAAACAAATAAATAAAATAATAAAAAGATTTATATTTAAAAAAGAGATGTTACAAGCCACAGTAAGACCTTGTAATCTTTTACAGAAAAGCTATAGTTCATGGATTAGCATACCATCCAAACATCTATACCAATGTAACCTACCATAATAATTAGTACAGTTTAAATGCTTGTATGTCTAATTGCTTGTGCTTCATTAATAGAATTAAAAGGTTATTCCTGGGTAAACTGCCAACTCATGAAAGGAAACAGCCTGAACTGATCAGAGTCCAAAATGACATCTCCAGGGAAAGTAGACTGTTTTGCTTCTTGCCCACTTGTGCCCCGCTTTTCTAAAGCCTAGAGAACAATCTGCAGAAGAGGGAGCATGGTAGAATATAAGGGCTGTGATTGGGATGAATTGTGAAACTACAGAAATGGACTCTTATTTGATCATCATGATTGTATATACAAGCCCCTCCCACTGGACAATGGGGGCCTTAGGCTGTATAAGTTTGGACCTAGTTGCTTGCAAATTGGTTTTACATGAAGGATGCTTGTATTCATTAGTTATTACTTATTATTTTTAAAAAAATCAAATAAAAAAAAGAAAAGCATGAAAGAAAAAGAAGAAATAAAAATGCTGACTGAACCCCTGTTTATATGCTCAGGGGTCATTGGGTAACTTCTTTATCATATTACCTTTTTGTTATTTGAACTAAAACATATCCCCCACAATCATTAAAAATAAATAAATAAACAAATAAATAAATAAATAAATAAATCTTCACGTGCTTAAGTGAGTGGTCTCTTTGCTGCAACTTTACAACATTTAGAGGTCCCACTGAGATTGACCCTGAAGAGGGCAATCAGCAGAGACCCTCATTAGCTGTAAGTGAGTGACTAGGAGAAGTGTTATGTGACACGTTTCCCAGCTCCAGTTACTCTGAGTGTGTACTCGTCCACACCAGCCCATTTTTGGAATAGAGCTCTAAACTGGTTAAAGTCCCATTCAGGAGGCTGGATGCCTCCTGAACCCTTAGCGGCACTGAAAAGAGACGTCTCTCTCAGCCTGGTTGGCTTTTTGGTTAACTGGTGCATGGGTACATGTCTGAGGATACATCCCTACATGTGTCTGGTGTCTGAGTCTGTATGGTCAACCTGTACATTTCTTTATGTGTTTTGTTTGTTTGTTCCTAACTCGTTCATTTTCTGGACTATACTTTTCTTTAAGGGCTCTTACTGCTGGAACTATGGGCCAGGGAGTGTCCCTAACTACCGTCCATCAGTTGGATCTTTCCTTTTCCAGAGTCTAAAGCAAAAGTTAAAAGTAAAGCCCAGTAGCCTCAAGACTTTATAGGATCTGGAATGGTGGTCGCCTCTTGGCTGGGCCTCTTGGTCCAACCTCCCCTTTGGTTTAGAGGTCCTCAACTGCCACCGAACCTGACCCCTGTTCTGCCAGAAAACTTAAGAGACTCCCCTGGGATCCCACTGCACCCAAAGCCATGTGAGCCTCTGTATCTCCTACTGCAGGATGCAGAAGAAGAAAGGAATCCACCTTTTTCCAGATTTAGAGGAGGTAACTATGTCTTGTGTTTATGGTCACAGTTCTTCTGTGTGTCTAAGATTCATGTAGCCCTTCTCGTCATGTGTCTAAGTTTTCTTGTGTGTTTGTAATTCAGTCATTGTAATTGCCTCATGTTGGTTCTGTCAAACAAAGTGGCCACTTCAAGTTCCTTTCCATCCTTTATGTGCATAGAATCATTCATTTTGTTTTGGCATGCCAGACAATGCACACATGAAAACTTTAAATTGTAAACATTAAAAAAGGAAAAAATAGTACATTCAGAGGCCTCAAATTTGGGTACCCTAAGTGTCTTTAAATTTATTATCTCTGAGTCTATTAAATGCTTCACAACTTTTGGGTGGTAATTGTTCATATGAATCAGCGACTGAGTTGGTTGTTTAAGGATCCTAGTTTCTAGATGACTTTTGGTTTGTTTTTGCTTTCAAGATGGTTGTGTGAGGTAACTTGCTTGCTTTGGAAGTATTTTTCTCTGAATGTTCAGTCTGATTTGTGTTTCTTTGTGACCTCGGTGGGCCTAAGATCAACTGGCTGGATGCAGCCCTGATTTAACAGGTTAACTTGCCTTCAGCACTGGGAATGAATTCTGGGACTGGTCTTTGTTCTATCTTTCCTAAGCCCCTTTCCTGCCAGCTTTGTCCTAAGTCAGCTTTGTCCTAAGTCCCTTTCCTGCCAGCCATACTCTGTTTGGTTGGCGGTTGGGCATTTTTTGCTAAACTTAAACGACCTCTTGGGCCAGGCATAGTAGCCCACACCTTTAATCCCAGTACAAATTAATCCCACCACACCTTTAATCCCAGCCCCTGGGAGGCAGAGGCAGCAGTTCTCTGTGAGCCCAAGGTCAGCCCATCTGGTCTGCTTGGAGAGTTTTCACCCCAGCTGCAACAAGGAGACCAAGTCTCAAAGGACCAGAAATAAATTTCCCTTTGCTACCTAGTAAAAATTTCATCAGCAGTTAGTCAGGAATCTTGGTCTGGCTTGGGTGGAGGTCTTTGGAGCTTGGGGAATTCCTAAGCTCCTTGGAGTGCCCACATGGTGGCTGTTCAGTCTCTGCTAGAGACCCATTCAGGGTCTGACACCTGGCTCAGTCAGGGTGCTGCATGGCTTTTGAGGTGTATTATAGGAACTGATATCCAGGATGGCCTGGGCCAGTCCTCTCTCTTGCCTCCAGGGGGTGGGAGAGGGAAGCCTGGGACTGCTATTGGGCTTTGGGCTTCTGCAGCGTTGTCACCCTCCTTTTCTCCTTATAGGAAGCAAAAGTACCTCCCTGGGCCTGAACTGTTGTCCTGCTGGTCTGGCTAGCTGTGTGTTGTTTGCTTGTGTTTTAATTGTTAAAACTTTCTAGGCTCCTATATGCTACTGTGAGACAGTGTTAATTGGAGACAACTATGAATGTTAACTGCATGAAAACTGTTTGTACTTCATGCTTTTGGTATTTTTTAATCTTTAAATGGTCTTTAATAATAGATTAGTCTTTATCACCTTATTAAGACTAAATACTTCTTGTCATCCTATTCTTTACTCTGTCTTTTAAAGGAATTGTCTGCCACCGACTGGCCCACTGGGGGTCTCAACCGTGGGAAAACAGGGTCCTTGGTAATCAGGAAAACACAGGGTGGGCGATGACAGTCAGAAACGACACCCAAGAGGCTTTGAATCTTCTGTGATTTTACTGAGCCTAAGGCAGTGATTTTATAGTACATTCAAGAAGAAACAGCAAGGAGAGTTGGAAAACTTCCCAGAACTACTGGACAGGTTACTAATAATTCAAGTTTTATACATTAACCAAAGTACATAGTCATGGGTCATGGTTGGCAGATTACAGCATAATACATTTTAGACAGACAATGGTCCTAAGGCTGCAGACACAGGTCTGGAACAAAACTTGAAGAATTGAGAGACCATGGCTTCCTTTAGAAGTTTTCATTATTAATATATCACTAAAATAACCTTTAGTTTTAAAGTTTTGGCTTTCTTCTGTGAAATAACCTTTACTTTCCTGCCTCCCCAGGGAAACGGCTCAGGCCATTTGTAATGTACCTGGAGCCAATTTTCAGCATGACTTTCTTTTGTACAGTGTGTGCAATGCCACCATTTACTATTGTGTATCTGGTTAATAATACTTTTGTTTTTGCTGTGGAGTTAATAAGAATCAGGGAGGCCTAACTCTTAGCAATCTTTGCATGAAGTTTAAAGTATAGTATAAGACCTATTGCCCATTTATATTAACCCATCTGTTTCCTCATTCATCACATGCTCCTGTGAAAGGAAGGGGAGGATCAGGGACTCTCTGCATGCTATTCTTTCCTAAAGGAGGAGCCCACCATCTGCCTTTAATTAAATAATGCTCACTGTCATACACGACTGCCACTGGAATTCCCATTTTAATAATTCTGTTTGGAACTGGAGTGGGGAGAGGCCCTTTTTGTAATGCGTTACTTTTTGTTTGATTATCTTGTTTTGGACTCTCCACAAAATAGTTTATTATTTGTAATTGGTTTATGATATCACCCAGTGTAATGTTGTTCCATATGATCTCTACAAGGGCTCTTAGGAAAAGGGGCTCTTTCCCAGAAATGTTCTAATGCTTAATCTCAGTTAGATTTACAGAAAGTTTTTGCTCCAAGTGTGGCCTGATATCTGGGGGAGGTATTTGACCAATATCACCATCTCCTGAGGCATCTAGATGACCTTGTTCTTTATTCATAAGAATTAATAAATGCGGTTTAAATGAAAGTTTTGTTAAACTCAGGAAGAATATCATTGCCAAGAAAGACAATATGCTAAGTTCTACACCAAGGAAACGTAGTATCTTAGGAGCACATCGAGGCTTTGATGATGGCCAACTTCAATTAATAGCTTGTTTTGATCATACTGTGATCTTTTGTTATGTTTGGCTTTGAGTATGAATGGGATGTATAATTCTGTTCTCTGTCACTTTTTGAGTTTGAAACCCAGTTAGGGATATTTGCTGTATTGAAATGTAAATAACATCCTCAGAGATGTTATTTACATTTCAATGAAATGTAAATGTTATTTCAAATGAAAGCCTTTATATTTAGTAGTAATGTATATGGCTCTCTTCAGTACAAACACCAAGATAAAAATCTCATGTGTGAATGTGTGTGTGTGTGTGTGTAATACTCTTGTCTTTTAAAATTTCTGTAATGTAGTTATAAAATATTAAAGATCTAAAGTACCATCATTATACGGGTTATTTGGGTATTCTTTGTAAGATGCTAGGTTTTTAGAGGAAAGGGGGCAAAGAGGACACTAAGATTCCTGGGGAATAAATTTATTAGAAAAGTTATTAATACCAAAGGCAGATAGACAACAGCGTGTGTGTGTGTGTGTGTGTGTGTGTGCGCACGTGCACGCACGTGCGTGTGTGGTGTGTATGTGTGTGGGGTATGTCTGAAATAAGCTCAGGCCCCAGCACCAGAGACAGACAACATGGTGGTCTCTGAATCCTTCTCCCAGTTTGCCCCCCCCCGCCTTTTGGCAGAGGAAGGAGCCTCTTATTCTTTTGAGAGTAGGGAAGGCTCTGGTTCCCAGGCAGAAGAAAGGGTGGGGAACAGGATCTGTGTGGTAGTGCCCCTATGTCTGGCAACTGGGGACTCATAATAGGTGCATGCCTGTCAGTAGCTGTGAGAAGTAGGCTGCTTCATGAGCAGCAGCTGGATTAGATCATGTGCTTACAAAAATCTACCCAGATGGTTTTAAAATGTAAAGATCATTACTGTAGAATTTCTGTATCAGAAACAAATAACTGACCCAAGAATCCAATTAATATTAAATTAAAAATGGGAAAATTTACCCCACAGCTAGACGACCTCAGTACTGTATAAACTGTGAAGTTTAAATGTTATTATTTTGACTGTTAGAAACTTAGAGTCATATTTTACTCTAGGAGTTTTCATCAGGGGTTTGGGTTTAAAACTAGTTTGCCATGTGGTTAGCCACAGTATTTATTTTATGGGACTGTTTAAATGTATAGGCTCATGTCTAATACCAATGATTTACTTGATATCAAGTTGATTTATAAGTAAATTGTCATGTAAGGTAAAACTGTTAAATTACACTATGGTCCTTGGTCCTTAGAGATATTAGTTCATTTAAGGAACGATTACTTTTGTTCTAGGGTAAAATTTACTTCTATGTTTGAATGTGTTATCCATGTGGGGACATTTGCCAGGCCTACATAAAATACCTCTAATCATTCAAAGAGAATTGACCATTTAAAACCTGTTCCCAGGCTTGCCAGGACATCTCACAATTTATACTAGTGTAATTGAGATAACTGTCCCATCTCATTACACAAGAAATAAATATTAATTACTTAGTAAATCTGCACAGCTAAGGGTCAATGAATGTTGTTATGTCTCGTGGTATTAAGAAAGGAAATGAGATGGTGAAAAAATGTTAGAGAGATATTTTCAGTAAGTATTTATAAAGAGATGGATATATTTTTAGTAAGGATTTATATAAAGATGATGATAAAGTCTATGCAAGTAATAAAAGTCCGAGGGGATATGTTATAGAAGGAAAAATGTGAGACTATAAGCTTAATTTTCTAAGGTTCAGTCAAATAGCTTAAGAAGCAAAATGTATATCTAGTCAAGGTTTATTTAAGAGTGTTCAGTTTTTGCCCAAGCTTGCTTGCTTGCTCACTCTTTCTTTCTTTTTTTCTTTCTTTCTTTCTTTCTTTCTTTCTTTCTTTCTTTCTTTCTTTCTTTCTTTCTTTCTTTCTTTTCTTTCATCTTTTTGACACAGGGTCTCCCTTTAGTCCTGGCTGGCCTGGAGCTCACTATGTATACCAGGCTGGCCTTGAACTCACAGAGATCCACCTGCCTCTGACTCCTGAGTGCTAAGATTAAAGGCATGTGCCACCATGCCTGGCCCTTGACCAAGCTTTATATATATAATCACATGACACTTCAAGGTATAGTAAAAGGATAAGATACTTATATTAAATTAAATTAGTATAAACACTTAAGCTAGTTTACTAATGACCTGAATACGATTGTAAATATTCAGAGTTGTTAATTTCCCATCCACTCCTGGCTTGCACTGGTCTCCTTGTTACAGGTTTGGATTAAATGGACACAAATAGTGGTTACCTATGGCTACTGAAAGATGTACTTTATGTTTTTTGAAAGTGTTACTTTTGATATTTCCTTTGACCTAAAAAGATAATTTGGCTCAAAAATCTAGGTTCTACCTTCCTGAGCCAGCTGCATGCAGTCCATAAGAAGACAGTTTGAATGGGCTTGGTAATCCTTATCAGCTGATTTCCTGTCTTTCAGTATGTGATACAACTCCTACCTTTCTGGGAGAACTATAAATCAGGATAGGGGGGGTCTGGGAAATTGTAGTAAACAGTTTATATTTAAGATAGGCCTGAAATTGTTTAATTCTCTCTTGTGGACTATGCCTGCTTAACCTATGGTGTTAAGTCCCTCTTCCAGTCAGGATTGTACAAGACTGCTTGGGCTTTTGTCCAAGCCTTATCTAAGGCTGGTGTAATTTAGCCTTTCTGGATGGTTAACAACTATACTTAATGGCCATACCAATTCGGCCAAGGGACTTAAGGAACAACTTTGTTCTTTGCCCTCTGAGGTCAACTAAGTCCCAAGGGGCTATGTATGGGGACATCTCTTGAAATGTCCTACAACTGTGATTCACAAGTCCTCCTGTGCAGGGAGGTCCTGGAGATCCACTAACAAGACTACTGGGTACAGTGTCCAGTCTATAAAGAGGAAAGTCTCTTCATGCTTCATAAAAAGGGAAGCTTGGTCCTACAAGACCTGACTTGTCCTCCCATGCATGGAACTGGTAAATGAAAAGCCAGAAAGAGCCAGAGGCTTCCCCCCACACACAAAAAAGCAATCTGAGTGGCCCCTGAGGACCAGATCCTCAATTGACCTTGAGAAAACAAAGCTTTCTGTATGGTTAATCTGGGCTAACTCTATGGACTTAAACACCCAAAAGGAAAGTATAACTAAAATATGAGTAATCATTGTATTTCCTTTAAGGTCTGAGAGATTGTGCTTCCAAACATTAGACTTAAAGTCATATGAGATCTATTGTTGTCAAATAACAAAATTTTCTCTTCCTATTTAGCAGCTACCTAAGAGGAAACACACACTGTGATTATCATAATGCCTGGAAAGTAGATCCCGAGTCCAGACACTATGGGCAAATGAACAAAAGGAGCAGCCCAATAATGGGTGATTCAGAACCCCTCACTGAGAAACTCTAATGAACTTTTAAGTTGGACATTTAATTCACCCTGTTCTTACTTCTCCTGGTTCCTTGCTTAGAAAATGTACCTAACTATACTTGCTTTCATTTCTCCTTCACAGGCACCAATCAAGGACTTTGTTCTCTCTATAGTTATACTTTTGGGAATCTTTTAGATAGACCCACTGAGCAGGGGGTACCCCAGATGCCACCCCCTATGTCCCTTTTCAACATGGAAGAAGTCACAGTGGCCAGTGCTCTGATTCCCTCTTGTCAATTGAGGTGACCTCCTCAGAGGGTAATGTGATAAAAGATCCCTCAAAGATCCAGTTTCTTTCTCAGCTGAGAGCTGAAGACTTCCTGGATCTGCCAGTAAATTTATGCTTCTGGTTGCTCTGACTTGTGGCCCATGCATCCTTATCTCACTTGTCACATTTATTATAGTTATACTTTTGGGGGTCTTTTACAGTGGGTAAATTCTATCAAACTCATGGTCCTAGGTCTCAATATATCCCCTCCCTAGTGGAGATCATTTTCATCTGGAAACACCAACTATGGTCAACTCTTATGAACTTCTGTCAAGGATTTGAAGACCTCACAACAAGAGAGGAAAATGAGATAGAGGATTTATTGAGACACAGGGTTATAAAAAGCAGGGATAGTGTTTTCAGATACCATTAAGCCATTTTCCCTGAGTTATTCTAGGAATGACTGGTTTGCTTGCTTCACGTGCTTCCTTTTGATTGGTAACTTTAACTGTGGTGTTAAACTCTGATTGGTTGTTGTACTTATAAAAATCCCTTGGTCGGGCATGGTGACACATGCCTTTAATCCTAGCACTCAGGAGGCAGAGGCAGGCTGATTTTTCTGAGTTCAAGGCCAGCCTGGTCTACAGAGTGAGTTCCAGGACAGCTGGGGATACAGGGAAACCCTGTCTCGGAAAAAAAAATCCCTATAACCAGGGGCTAGAGAGATGGCTCAGTGCTTAAGAGCACTGACTGCTCTTGCAGAGGACCCGGGTTTGATTCCCAGCACCCACATGGCAGCTAAGAACAGTCTTTTGACTCCAGTTCCAGGGGAATCCGACGCCCTCTTCTGACCTCCATGGCATTGCACAACAGGGATGCACCAAACTACTTGCAGACAGTACACTCATATACATAAAAAAAATCCCTGTAACCCGCACCCCATGGCCACACTCCTCCTGAGTTGAGTGTCGGCCTGGGGTCATAATTAAATTAAACCCTCTTTTAAAACTGAAAAAAAATAAATAAAATCCATCTTTTTTTGTTTACAAGAAACTCATCTTACCTTCAAAAATAGCCACCCCCCCTTAGGGAGAAAGAATGGAAAAAATATTCCATTCTAATATCTGATAAAATGAACCCCAAACGAAAATTTATCAGAAGAGATGAAAGAGGTCATGTCATTCTGATCAAGGGAACAATTGGCTAAAACAATATTAAATCATGAATATATATACACTAAACTCCCATGTACCAAATTTTATTTAAAAAATACTATTGGACTTCAAAACACAGACTAATCACAACCCAGTATAGTAAGTGACTTCAATACTCTACTTTCTCTAATACACAGGTCATCTGGACAAAGAATAAAGAAACATCTGATTTAAAGCATGTTTTTTTAAATGGACCTAACAGACATCTACAGAATATTCCACCCAAGCAGCAAAGAATACACTTGATATTCAGCAACCCATAGCAGTTTCTCTAAAACAGACCACATAATGAGGCACAAAACAAGTATCAACAAATAAAAAATTGAAATAATTCCATGTATTCAATCAAACCGCAGATTAATAAAGCTTAAAATCAGCAACAAAAAGAAGTTATAGTAGCTACATGAACTCACAGAGATTGAAAAACATACTTCTGAATGATGAATGGGTCAAAGAAGAAATCAAGAATGAAATAATATTCCTATACATAAATTAAAATGATAACACAATATAATACAACAAAAACTCTGGGACACATTAAAAGTTATCCTAAGAGGGTCATTTATCATTCTAGGAACGTATTATTAAAATTGGAAAGATTTTATTTTTTATTTATTTATTTTTTATTGATGCTTTGTGTATTTCATACATCATTTTCCAATTCAGTTCAGGCATATTTCCCTTTCCCTTCCCCCCCACCCCCACCCCAACCGAGATCATGCATTCTGCCATAACTGTCCTGCATATTTCTCAGTTTTTTTTCGATTTTTTAGCTATAAGTGATAATCCATGAGTACAAGCATCCTTCATGTACAACCAATTTGCAGGCTGTTGTGCCGAAACCCCCACAGCCCCACCTTCCAGCGTGGGGTGAGGGGTTGTATGTTCAATCAGGTTGATCAAATGAGGGTCCAGACTACATTGCTGTAGTTTCACCATTCACCCCAATCGCAGCCCTTACATTCTACCACGCTCCCTCTTCTGCAGATTATTCCCTGGGCTTAGAAAAGGGGCACAGGTGGATGAGAAGCAGAACAGTCCACTCTATCTGGAGCTGTTGTCTTGGACTCTGGTCAATTCTGGCTGTTTCCTTTCATGGGCTGACAGTTTGTCCAGGAATAACCTTTCGATCCTACTAATGAAGCACAAGCAATTAGATATATAGGTATTTAAACAGAATTAATAGTTATGGTAGGTTACTTTGGTATAGACACATATGTTTAGATGATATGTTGATCCATGAATTACATTTTTTCCTGTTAAATATGACAGGGTCTTACTGTGGCTTATAACATCTCCTAACCTGTAGAGAATGTAAGCTTGTGGTATCAGCCATGGGTTATTCCTCCAAGGAGAGAGCCAATAGCCAATTGGATTTGGGATATACAGGCATATGGCTGCCTCTGCTGCTCAGTATTTCCAGGCAGGTGAGGTGTAGCTGGTGTTGACAGTGGAGTCTTGCTTGACTCAGGGAGACCCGTATTTGCTTTATTGGTTTAGTGGCCTTTGGTAACACTCTCTGGTGTTCCAGAGGCCATCTGTACACTTGCATGTGTGGTCTCAATACATCTTTCCCATGTTAATGTCAGGTCTTCAGCAGCAGGGCCTTATCGCCCCTCTTCTTGCAGGTTTCCCAGTTTAGAGGCAAGGAGACTTTACCTTTTGTGGGGCCTTAGATCCCCAAGTTAATCATATATAGTCACCCAAAACAACATGGGTAAATTTGATGAAATCTGAGCCTTGATTCCACCCTATAGTTATGTATAATACAACTGTCTTCTGGAGACTCATGGGTTAAAAAAAAGGGGGGGGGTACAGATAGACATGAAACCTTCTCGTCAAAAACCCTGCAATTCAAATCTTTTTTTTTAATTGATGTTTTGTGTATTTCATACATCATTTTAATTGGAAAGATTTTAATAATTTACATAATTTTAATAAATTACATAATAGTACAACTCAAGAATCTGGAAAAGCAAGAACAAACCAAACCCAAACTCAGCAGACAAGATGATTTTTGGGGTCTTTTTGAGATAGGGTCTTCCTGTAGCCCCAACTGGCCTGGAACTCACTCTGTAGAACAAGCTGACGTTGAACTCATAGAGATCCACCTGCCTCTGCCTCCCAATTGCTAGGATTAAAGGCGTGCTCCACCACACTGGGCGTAAGATGAATTTTTTAATTGGAGAAAAATCAATGAAATAGAAATAAAGAATCAATAAATCTAAGCGCTGGTTCTTTGAAAAGATAAACAAGATTGATAGACCCTTTCCCAGCTAACCAAAAGAAAAAAAAGAGGAAATTCAAATCAGCAAAATCATAGACAAAAGGAAAAACACAACGATATGCACCAAAATCATCCAGAACATTATAAGGGAATGCTTTAAGAACCTATATTTGGGGCTGGAGAGATGGGTCAGTGGTTGATTACCGACTTCTTTGCCAGGGGACCTGGGTTCGATTTCCAGCACCCATATGGCGGCTAAGAACCATTTTTAAGCCGGGTGTGGTATCCTATCACTAGGGAGGCAGAGGCAGATGGATCTCTGTGAGTTCAATACAGGCCTGGTCTACAGAGTGAGTTCCAGGCCAACTGGGGCTATAGGGAGACCCCTCTCAAAACAAAAAAACAAACAAACAAACAAACAAAAAAACCCTACACTCTATTAAATTAGAAAATCTAAAAGAATTAGATGAATTTCTAAATTAAATGGAACCACCCAAATTAAACCAAGAAGAGATGAATAACTTAAACAGACCCATAACAAATAAGGTCATTGAAATGGTAATACAAAGCCTTCTGGCTCAAAAAAAGCACAGATCCAGATGGATTCATAGCAGAATTTTGTCAGACTATCAAAGATCTACAACCAAAACTGCTTAAATTATTCAAAAAGATAGAAGAGGGAGAATCCCCAAACTCCAGCTATGAAGCCAGTATTACACTAATACCAAAACCAGATAAAGACACAACAAAAAGGAAAAGTATAGGCCCATATCCCTAATGAACATAGATGCCAAAATTCTCAATAAAATACTCTTAAATCACATACAGACACCTACCAAAAAGATCATCCACCGTGATCAAGTTGGCTTTATTCTAGAGATGCAGGGATGGTTCAATATGCATTAGTCAATAAACATAATAAATCATATAAATGGACTTAAAGACAAAAATCATATAATCATCTCTATAAACCCCAAAAAAGGCTTTTGACAAAATCTAACATGCTTTCATGGCAAAAGTCCTAGAGGGAATTGTTCTGAAGGGAACTTCAAAGTTATTAAGGCTATAGACAACAAACCCACAGCCAATATCAAGAAAATTTTGAAACATTTCCTTAAAATCAGGAACTAGACAAGGCTATCCATTATTCTCACACTTTTCAATATAGTGCTTGAACCCTATCTAGAACAGTAAGACAAGAGAAAGAAATTAAATGTGTACTAATTTGAAAAGAGGTCAAATTAATCCCATTTGCATAGGATATATATATATATATATATATATATATATATACATATATATGTATATATANCCTATATTCTCTTCATTGACCAGTTATGGAAACTTTGTACTTAGTCTCCATCTGTCACAGAAAGAAGTTCTTTGTATGAGTGGTGATAGTATACATTGCTTGATAATATGGATACATATTAGAATACCTTGAAAATCTGTTCAGTAATCCCCCACATTTTTCTTTGGTCGGGTAATGCTTTTGATTCCTATTATATTTAAATTTTTTTATTTCTGTGGTGAATATCACAGAATAGATGATTTTTTATTGGGAGTGCATTGAACTTCAATTGCTTTGCCGTGGGGTGGTGGTGCACGCACCTTTATCTAGCACTTGGGACAGAAGCAGGCAGATCGTGTGATTCAAGGGCCAGTCGGTCTTCATAGGGAGTTTCCAGGCCAGCTGAGCTAAAGAGATCCCGTCTCAAAAAATAAATAAATAAAACAATTATTTTTTGTTGGAAAATGACCATCCTACCTATGATACAGATGCCAAAATCTCAATAAAATACTCTTAAATCACATACAGACCACCTACCAAAAAGATCATCCACCTGGCTTTATTCAGAGATGCAGGGTAGGGTTTCAATAGGCATATAGTCAAATAACATAATAATCATATAAATGGACTAAGGACAAACATATAAGTGCATCTCTATAGACCCCAAAAAAGGGCTTTTGACAAAAATAAACATGCTTCATGCAAATCCTAGAGGGAAATTGTTCGGAAGGGAACTTCAAAGTTATTAGGCTATAGACATAAACCCACACCAATATCAGAGAATGTTTGAAAACATTTCCTTAAAATCGGACTAGACAAAGGGCTATCCATCATTCTCTCACACTTTTCATAGTGCTTGAACCCTATCTAGAAGCGGTAAGACAAATAGAAAATTAAATGTGTACTAATTTGAAAAGAGGTCAAATTAATCCCATTTGCATAGAACATATATATATAGATATATATAGATATATATATATATATGTATATTGACTCCCAGCAATTCTATCAGGAAACCTGCTAAATGATCCACATTAGCACAAAACTACCAGATACAAATTAATTTATCAAAGTCACTAGCATTCTGTACACACACACACAACACACAGCACAAACACACACCCACAGCAAACAAGAACAGAGAAAAAGTTCATGGAAACTACTCCCATTCAATTATAGCCTCAAAAATAAAATATCTAAGAATAAACCTAACCAAGGACATTAAAGAACTCTACAATGAAAACTTTAAATCTCTGAAGAAGAAGATTAAGGAAGACACAAGGAGATTTAGCCATCAGC
The DNA here is from genome assembly GCA_009823505.1 of Rhizomys pruinosus. NCBI lineage: Eukaryota > Metazoa > Chordata > Mammalia > Rodentia > Spalacidae > Rhizomys > Rhizomys pruinosus. The sequence goes on from VZQC01002896.1 coordinate 484,717, forward strand.
CAATTAACAATGATGTGTAAATATAACCGCTCTCCTACTCACTGGAGACCCTGGATCAGTTCATCTTCCCCTTCTAAATTGATGAGCCTGCAGCCACTCTCCAACATCAGTGGTGGGTACTGGTTGAACTCATCTATGGAGACAACAAACTTATAGTTTCTTTCAAAACTAGAAGTTGGGTTTTCTCAGCAAAGAGAGTCCCAACAGGAATCCCCTCGAAGCAATAAATTTTAGTAACACAGTTCAACAGAGTTTGTCTCTAGTGAAATCAGAACTGACAGCTAGAAATTGCACTTGCAACTTGAACTTCACAGTGTTTTAGCAGGCAAAGAATTACTAGGATGGAGAAAATAGAGTCCAAGTTGTTCATGTAAGTGTTAATTGTAATTGAGGGGCACATGAGTTCTGGATGTCCAGATGAGAGCTGATCTCTGCTGATTGTCTACAGCTTTTCCTCATGAACTTAAACTACTAGATCAAACATACAAAAGATGATGTTTTATTACATGTTATTTCTTTGCTTCTGAACCAATGAACACTGATTTCCTATGAGGAAATGAGTCAAAGAAAGAATTTTATGGTCTTCCTCAGACTGTTCTTTAAGCTGAAGAACACTGGTCCATAATTTTCCCTTTCATTCATGAAAACATTTAATGAAAAGATGACTCTGATGATTGAAGATTCAAGAGTCTATGAAAATATCTCAGAGATGTATAGCTTTACAATAATCTCATTTCTCTAACTCTAGGCTATACTTTTTTCTCTTTTTCCACTTGTGTAAAATAAGATGGTGTCTCTGATGAGTTGCATCTGACATGTGGGAAAAGCAAAGTGGGTAGAATGGGGTGGGACCAGGCAGCACTCTGGGGAAAAATTTCCCAGAAGTAATGGAAGATGGGAGAGCAGGCATTTAACTCCCACCAAGGAAGAGGCGTTGGGCAGGCAAGGGATTCCCAAGTGTTTGGAAATACTGCTCAGGTGGGAGTCAAAAGTAAGGTATCTTTACTTAATTATAAAACTATTCTCCAGCTCAGCAAGACCAGCTCTGAGTTATGTTTAGTCTTTTAAAATTGCTATATCATGGAGATCTCCCAAGACCACCTGAAGCACAGGTAAGAGCTGGGTGCTTCAACCAGGCAGATTATTTGATTGGATTTTGTTGTCTTTGTTTGTGTGGATGTGGGGGTGGAGTTATCCTCCCAGCTGGTAGAAAAGGTGGGTTTGTGTGACTCTTGAGATCAGGGATCTCCCAAGACCACCTGAAGCACAGGTGCTGAGGTATGGGCTAAAGAGCACCCCCTTCCTCCAATTGGGATTACCAAAGGAAGGAGTGTCCAAGTGGATTCTTTGGAGAACTTTCAGAACAGAAAGGGAAGAGTGAGTTGGACTTCCAATAGAAACCCTAGAGCTTAGAGAAGTCAACACTCCATAAGCAAGGAGTAAAGGAGGAAAACAAATCAATCAAACAAACAATGAAGGCATCTGAAAGAGGCAAGCAAAGCAAGCCTTCAACACAGTGAAGAGGCATTTCGGATTCACATCTCCTTGTGTCTTCCTTAATCTTCTTCTTCAGAGATTTAAAGTTTTTATTGTAGAGTTCTTTAATGTCCTTGGTTAGATTTATTCTTAGATATTTTATTTTTGAGGCTATTCTGAATGGGAGTGTTTCCATGAACTCTTTCTCTGATTGCTTGTGTGTGTGTGTGTGTGTGTGTACAGAAAGGCTAGTGACTTTTGATAAATTAATTTTGTATCCTGGTACTTTGTGCTAAATGTTGGATCATTTCTAGAAGTTTTCTGATAAAATTTTTGGGAGTTCATATATATATATATGTATATATATATATTTATATATATATACATATATATACATATATATGTATATATATATACATATATATACATATATATGTATATATATATATATATATATATATATATATCCTATGCAAATGGGATTAATTTGACCTCTTTTCAAATTAGTACACATTTAATTTCTTTCTCTTGTCTTACTGTTCTAGATAGGGTTCAAGCACTATATTGAAAAGTGTGAGAATAATGGATAGCCTTGTCTAGTTCCTGATTTTAAGGAAATGTTTCAAAATTTTCTTGATATTGGCTGTGGGTTTGTTGTCTATAGCCTTAATAACTTTGAAGTTCCCTTCAGAACAATTCCCTCTAGGACTTTTGCCATGAAAGCATGTTAGATTTTGTCAAAAGCCTTTTTTGGGGTCTATAGAGATGATTATATGATTTTTGTCTTTAAGTCCATTTATATGATTTATTATGTTTATTGACTAATGCATATTGAACCATCCCTGCATCTCTAGAATAAAGCCATGGTGGATGATCTTTTTGGTAGGTGTCTGTATGTGATTTAAGAGTATTTTATTGAGAATTTTGGCATCTATGTTCATTAGGTAGGATGGTCATTTTCACAAAAGTAATTGTTTTATTTATTTATTTTTTTGAGACAGGGTCTCCCTTTAGTCCCAGCTGGCCTGGAACTCGCTATGAAGACCAGACTGGCCTTGAACTCACAAGATCTGCCTGCTTCTGCCTCCCAAGTGCTAGGATTAAAGGTGTGCACCACCACGCCCGGCAAGCAATTTGTAAGTTCAATGCAATCCCAATAAAAATCTATTCCTGTGATATTCTCCACAGAAATAAAAAAATTCTAAAATTAATATGGAATCAAAGCTATCCTGACCACAAAGAACAATGCTGGGGGATTACCTGAACAGATTTTAAAGGTATTCTAAATATGTATCCTTATATATACAGACAAATGTACTATCACCACTCATCAAAGAAACTTCTTTCTGTGACAGATGGAGACTATTACAAAGTTCCATAACTGGTCAAATGCAGAGAATAAGGATCTGTGACATATCCAGTCCTAAGTGACACATCTACAATGCAGTCTGTATAACCAAGGCTGGGGGAACATAATGGACTAGGGGAAGGAAAGGGTATTAATAATGCAGCTCAACTCTCACCAGCAAAGCTTCCTCATGCAACAGGTGGTAATTAACCTAGAAAGACACAAGTGGCCCAAGTACAGAGAATAAGAGAACTGTAGAGAACTTAGCTCTGAATAGAATACCTGTATCAAAACTCTGCCACCCAAGGCTCAAGGACCATTGTGGAAGAGGAGGAAGAAAGATTGTAAGAGCCAGAGGTGGTCGACGACCACAAAGGAACAGAGTTTTCCAGACAGCTGTAAAATTTCTCATATGAGAATGGTAACAGCATGCACAAGACATACAAGTTCAAGCCAGTCAAAATCCCAGCATAGATGTGGGGAAGTAGTAAGAAACCCCAATCCTACCTGAGGAACTACTGTTAACAGGTAGCTACTGGGAGAGGGAGAGCTGGTTTTATAGGTGTGAGACTAGATAGGTTAAACAGGCTCCAGTGAATGGACACACAGCAAAGGATATTTAGGTATACAAACCTGGCTCAATAGACCTTAACATATATGATGGAGTACATGAAATCCAGCAGGGGGGCTATAAGATGGTTACAGATAGGGGGGATCTAAATATGATCAAAGTATAGTGTATGAAATTCACATAAATTTAATTCAAAAAAAGAATTCTCTGTGAAGCATGGAGGGGCTATCAAGGGCCCACCCATAGCTGAGGAGGCTTTAGCTGCTGTGGGAGTGAGAGTCACTGTTTTGGGGAGGATGGCCAGTGATAGATGACCTATGCCCCAGTGGACGACCCATTGTATAAAAATACCACTAAACAGCCGGGTGTGGTGATGCACGCCTTTAATCCTAGCACTTGGGAGGCAGAGACAGGTGGATCTTTGTGAGTTCAAGGCCAGCCTGGTCTACAGAGTGAGTTTCAGGACAGTTGGTTGTATAAAAATACCACTAAACAGCCGGGTGTGGTGATGCACGCCTTTAATCCTAGCACTTGGGAGGCAGAGACAGGTGGATCTTTGTGAGTTCAAGGCCAGCCTGGTCTACAGAGTGAGTTTCAGGACAGCTGGGACTACAGGGAGACCCTGTCTTGAAAATACCAAAACAAACAAACAACAACAACACAAAACCAAAAAAAAAAAAAAAAACCCCACCACTAATCAGAGTCAGTGAGTTATTTTTTTAAGGCCATGATTGGAAAGGAGATGTGTTTGAAACAATTGTGGAGAGTTGGAGGAAGGGAGTGGAGTAGATATGATCAAGATGTGTTGTATACATGTATGGAGTTTTCAAAGAATAAACAAAAAAAATTCAAAAAACCGTGACAATTTGAGAAGTCTGTGCTCATATTTAGATGATAACAGAAAGCATATTCAATACAAATTTATTCTTGGTCATGACATTTTAATGTAATTGTATTTGGTACCTAGAAGTATCACCATAACTGCTGGGAGGGAAAATAGATGTAACATAAAATAACATGCTCACAGCACACAAGAGCCAAATAACATCAAACCACACTGTATGGATGATGGTTTTGCATTGTCCAAGTGAACACTTGTGGGAAATCAAGTTGTCATGGTATGAGGGGAGTGAGCTGAAACACAGGTGCACCTGCAGAGTGTACAACACTTTATGTTTCTGGGTTTCAGCCATTTTTGTTTTGTTTTGTTTTTTGGGGGTGTTTTCGAGACAGGGTCTCCCTACAGCCCCAGCTGTCCTGGAACTCACTCTGTAGACCACGCTGGCCTTGACTCACAAAGATCCACCTGCCTCTGCCTCCCAAGTGCTAGGATTAAAGGCGTGTGCCACCACACCCAGCTAGTTTCAGCCACTTTTTTTGAGAAACAAAATCAATCATCATATGAAATTTGTGTTGGGTAATATTTGTGTTCCTGAGTTTGTTTGGATTTGATGTATAAACTTGAATTTAATGGCTGCATAAGAATTATAAGCATATGGTACTTACAGCTACTTTTGTGTTTGTACATGTTTAAGGCACAAAATATTTTCTCTTCAGCCTTGTAAGAATTGGTTTTCCTGTAAAGGACTGAATTATTGAAAGGAAGCAGCTATGCTTGACACTAGTGCTGTACAGTTTTTCAAAGGGGCTAGCTTTGGGACTCTTCCCTGCTAAACTGTCAGTAAATGGACTGTGCCTTTAGAGGGTTATGTACTTGCATGGATTCTAGTTGCTTCTGGATATGTGTAAGAGCTGCATCTGCTCTGAAAAGTTCATTCACTTCAATGTAATTTGAGAGGAGAGGAGAGTTATGAGCCCCAATCAACTGCAGTCCATGATCCAAGCTCAGTGAAATACCAGCTAAAAGCAATCAACTCGCCACAGTATTAGAAGGGCAAGAGTAACCAATTATGTTTACGTTTTTATTTAGGATACAATATTAAGGAAAATTATTTGCCCATGCAATTACATCTGGGTCTTTTATGCAATGCTTTGGGATTGAAACAATAACTCAGATGCACCTACACTTAGAGAAACACGACATTGGGATAAGATCTCATCAGTGCCTTAGCAGAGGTACAAAAAAAGTACAAAGAAGGAACTGTTATTTATTTATTTATTTATTTATTTATTTAAATAGGTCTTCCTGTTTATCCCAGTCCATAAACTCATGATTCTTTTAGTTCAACCTCCTGAATGCTGGGATTACAGGCTTGTCACACTGTATCCAGCTAGGACTATGGATTTTGATGTGGTTGGGGATGGGGCATAAATGTCAGCTTCAAAGTGGAGACAGCTTTCACCAGGACCATGAAAGATAAGTAGGATTTCAGCAGATTGAGCAGAATCCCAGGCAGCTGACCAGGCAAGTTCACACAAGGTGCACAACAGGCCAGTGAATCTAGGAATCTTAAGATGGAGAGGATCTGAGCAGTGAAGTCAAGGACAAACTGTTCTGGAGTAAAGTTGGTCAGAAACTCCCAAGGAAACCACAGCATTAAAGGCAAGGTGGTAATAAAGCTCCAGATATTATAAAAACATCATACTGGAAATCACGCTTGCTATGTGACTGCTGCTGCGGAAAATGGGATCCAGGAAGTGCCTTTATCCCTGAGACCTTGTTAGCTTGCATAGGCTAATAACATGACATCAGCCAGTTATTTAGCCATCAGCCAATTAACAATGATGTGTAAATATAACCGCTCTCCTACTCACTGGAGACCCTGGATCAGTTCATCTTCCCCTTCTAAATTGATGAGCCTGCAGCCACTCTCCAACATCAGTGGTGGGTACTGGTTGAACTCATCTATGGAGACAACAAACTTATAGTTTCTTTCAAAACTAGAAGTTGGGTTTTCTCAGCAAAGAGAGTCCCAACAGGAATCCCCTCGAAGCAATAAATTTTAGTAACACAGTTCAACAGAGTTTGTCTCTAGTGAAATCAGAACTGACAGCTAGAAATTGCACTTGCAACTTGAACTTCACAGTGTTTTAGCAGGCAAAGAATTACTAGGATGGAGAAAATAGAGTCCAAGTTGTTCATGTAAGTGTTAATTGTAATTGAGGGGCACATGAGTTCTGGATGTCCAGATGAGAGCTGATCTCTGCTGATTGTCTACAGCTTTTCCTCATGAACTTAAACTACTAGATCAAACATACAAAAAATGATGTTTTATTACATGTTATTTCTTTGCTTCTGAACCAATGAACACTGATTTCCTATGAGGAAATGAGTCAAAGAAAGAATTTTATGGTCTTCCTCAGACTGTTCTTTAAGCTGAAGAACACTGGTCCATAATTTTCCCTTTCATTCATGAAAACATTTAATGAAAAGATGACTCTGATGATTGAAGATTCAAGAGTCTATGAAAATATCTCAGAGATGTATAGCTTTACAATAATCTCATTTCTCTAACTCTAGGCTATACTTTTTTCTCTTTTTCCACTTGTGTAAAATAAGATGGTGTCTCTGATGAGTTGCATCTGACATGTGGGAAAAGCAAAGTGGGTAGAATGGGGTGGGACCAGGCAGCACTCTGGGGAAAAATTTCCCAGAAGTAATGGAAGATGGGAGAGCAGGCATTTAACTCCCACCAAGGAAGAGGCATTGGGCAGGCAAGGGATTCCCAAGTGTTTGGAAATACTGCTCAGGTGGGAGTCAAAAGTAAGGCATCTTTAGTTAATTATAAATCTACTCTCCAGCTCAGCAAGACCAGCTCTGAGTTATGTTTAGTCTTTTAAAATTGCTATATCATGGAGATCTCCCAAGACCACCTGAAGCACAGGTAAGAGCTGGGTGCTTCAGCCAGGCAGATTGTTTGATTGGATTTCATTGTCTTTGTTTGTGTGGCTGTGGAGGTGGAGTTATCCTCCCAGCTGGTAGAAAAGGTGGGTTTGTGTGACTCTTGAGATCAGGGATCTCCCAAGACCACCTGAAGCACAGGTGCTGAGGTATGGGCTAAAGAGCACCCCCTCCCACCAATTGGGATTACCAAAAGAAGGAGTGTCCAAGTGGATTCTTTGGAGAACTTTCAGAACAGAAAGGGAAGAGTGAGTTGGACTTCCAATAGAAAGCCTAGAGCTTAGAGAAGTCAACACTCCATAAGCAAGGAGTAAAGGAGGAAAACAAATCAATCAAACAAACACTGAAGGCATCTGAAGGAGGCAAGCAAAGCAAGCCTTCAACACAGTGAAGAGGCATTTCAGATTCACATTGGAATACAGCTGAGAAGCCCATATGCCAGGGACACGAAGAAGAGACAACATGGGAAAGGTGCAGGATAATCCCACACCAAGCTCTACCAACCCTTTGGAAAATTCTTACAGTGGAATCCACCTGGGGATGGCCCAGGACACAGATATTAGAAGTAAAATTGTGAACATACTTAAACAAGTACAAGATTATAAAGAGCAAATCAAAGAATTAAGAAAAGAGAATGAAGAACTCAAGAAGGACCTAGAGAGAGAGAATGACAAACTCCGGAAGGAAGTGGAAACACTGAAAATATCCCATGTTGAGAAAGATAAGGAAACCAACCAGCGAAGCAAAAAGTTACAGGAAAAGATTGAGAAGCTCCAAAAGGAAGTGGAAACACTAAATAAATCACAAGACAAAATGAAAAAGGAAATCAAACACTCATCCAATCAAGAGGAAAGGAATGGAAAAAGCCTCAGAAGCAGAATGGAGGAAGCAGAACAAAGAATATCAGACCTCGAAGATAACACAGAAAAACTAAAAACCTCAAGTAAAGATTATGAAAAATTTAAAAATACACAAAAGTGGAACAACAAGGAACTGTGGGACACTATGAAAAGATCAAACCTCCACATCATAGGAATAGAGGAAGGAGAAGAATCCCAAGAGAATGGTATTGATCAGATCTTCAACAGAATAGTAGATGAAAATTTCCAAAAACTAAAAAAAGACAAACCAATACAAATACAAGAAGCAAACAGAACTCCAAAAAGACAAGATCAGAAAAGAAACTCTCCACAACACGTAATAGTTAAAATGATAGACACCCAAAACAAAGACAAAATCCTCAAAGCCACAAGAGAAAAACAACAAGTGACCTATAAGGGGAAACCTATCAGAATTACAACTGACTTCTCAGTGCAAACTATGAAAGCAAGAAGAATGTAGAGCAAAGCATTCCCAGTGTTAAAGGACAATAGATGCCAACCCAGGTTACTATACTCAGCAAAAATGTCAATTATAATTAAAGGAGAGAGAAAAACCTTCCATGACATAAACAAGATGAAAGAATACATGTCCAGAAAACCAACCCTTCAGAGAATACTTGAAGCAATTCAAAGGACAGAAGAAAGGAGCAACCATCCCCAGGCACCTACAAAGAGAAATCAATAAAAGCATAACTGCAGAAGTAGAAACCTAAACCAAAACCACAAATGGATAATAAGGCAAAAGGAAGCAACACAAACCTATCGGTCATAACCTTAAATACTAATGACCTAAATTTGTCAATCAAAAGACATAGACTGGGAGATTGGATTAGGAAACAGAACCAATCGATATGCTGTCAACAAGAAACACAGCTTACCTTCAAGGACAGGCACCACCTTAAAGTGTAAGGATGGAAAAAATATTCCAAGCAAATGGTACCAAAAAGAAAGTAGGTGTTGCTATTTTAATATCAGACAAAATAGATTTCAAAGTAAAAGAAATCAGAAGAGACAAACAAGGCCATTGCATTTTTATCAAAGGAACAATTCACCAAGAAGATTTCCCAATTATGAATATATATGCACCAAACTCTGCTGCAACAAACCTTATAAAGAAATTCTCCAGGACCACAAGTCACAGACTAACCCCAGTACACTTATAGTATCAGACTTTAATACCCCACTGAGCCCTTTGGAAAGGTCAACAGGACAAAGAATAAACAGAGAGGCATCTGAACTGAACAATATGATACACCAAATGGACCTCACAGACATCTACCAAATATTCCACCCTAATACCAGAGAATACTCAGCACCCCATGGAACATTCTCCAAAATCAACCACATACTGGGACACAGAAGAAACCTCCTCAAATACAAAAAGATTGAAATAATTTCATGCATTCTATCAGACCACAGTGCAATGAAACTCAATATCAACACCTACTATCTACAAGAACACATGGAGACTAAACAACACACTCTTGAATAATGAACGGGTCAAGGAAGAGATAAAGAAAGAAATAAAAGCATTCCTGGAACTGAATGACAATGATAATACAACACAGCAAAACCTATTGGATACCTTAAAAGCAGTCCTAAGAGGTAAGTTTATACCTCTGGATGCCTAGATTAGAAAAACAGATAGAGCACAAGTGAACTATCTATTAGTGCAGCTAAAAGCACTGGAGAAGCAGCAACAGATGAACCCTAAACGCAATGGACAGGAAGAAATAACAAAAAATAGAAACAAAGAAAACAATACAAAAAATCAATGACTCCAAAAGTTTGTTCTTTGAAAGAATAAACAAGATAGACAGACCTCTAGCCCAGTTAACAAAAAGAAAGAAGGAACAACTCCAAATCAATACAATCCATGAGGAAAAGGGAAATATCACAGCAGACAATGAAAAGATCCAGAAAATCATACGGGAATACTTCAAAAACCTATACTCTACGAAGTTTGAAAACCTAGAAGAAATGGATGAATATCTGAAATCCTGGGAATCCCCAAAGCTCAACCAAGAAGAGATTGACAGCTTAAACAGACCCATAATATATGAAGAAATTGAAGATGTAATAAGAAGCCTCCCTACTAAAAAAAGCCCAGGCCCAGACGGTTTCATGGCAGAGTTCTATAAAACATTTCAAAAAGACCTACTACCATTATTTCTCAAATTGTTCAGAAGGATACAAAAGAGGGAATTCTCCCAAATTCCTTCTATGAAGCCAGCATAATTCTATTACCAAAACCAGGCAAAGATACAACCAAAAAGGGAACTACAGACACATCTCCGTAATGAACACAAATTCAAAAATTCTAAACAGGATACTGGCAAATCACATACAGACCCACATCAAGAAGATCATCCATCATGACCAAGATGGATTCATACCACAGATGCAGGGATGGTTCAACATACGAAAATCAATAAATATCATCAAGCATATAAATGAACAAAAAAACCACACCATCATCTCAAATGATGCAGAAAAAGCCTTTAACAAAACCCAGCATCCCTTCAGGCTTAAAGTCCTAGAGGGAATTGGATAGGAGGGATCATTCCTCAATATAATCAAAGCCATACACAGGAAACCCACAGCCAATATCATCCTCAATGGGGAAATGACAGAAACATTTCTTTTAAAGGTAGGAACTCGACAAGGCTGCCCCCTATCCCCACTCCTCTTCAATATAGTGCCTGAAACACTTGCTAGGGCAATAAGGCAAGAAAAGGAAATAAAAGGAGTACTAATAACTCCACCAGAAAACTCCTAGAAATGATTAACAGCTTCAGCAAAGTGGCAGGATACAAAATTAACCTAAAAAATCACTAGCCTTTCTTTACACCAACAACAAGCATCTGGAGAAGGAGTTCAAGGAGACCTTCCCACTCACAATAGCCTCAAAAACAACAAAATACCTAGGAACAAACCTAACCAAAGACACCAAAGATCTCTACAACAAAAATTTTAAACCCTTAAAGAAAGAAATTGAAGAAGACATCAGAAGATGGAAAAAACCTCCCATGATCATGGATTGGGAAAATTAATATAATAAAAATGCCCATTCTACCCAAACTCTTATATAGGTTTAACACAATCTCAATTAAAATCCCTCAGTTTCTTCACAGGCTTGGGAAAAAAGTCCTTAATTTCATTTGGAAAAACAAAAGACCCTCAATAGCCAAAACAACCCTGAGTGAAAAGAGCAATACAGGGGGGATCTCTATACCAGACTTCAAACTATACTACAGGGCTATAGTCATAAAAACAGCCTGGTACTGGCAGAAAAACAGACCTATTGACCAATGGAACAAAACTGAAGATCCACAGATACAATTTCAGTCACCTCATATTTGACAAGGGGGCCAAGAAGCCACAATGGAGAAAAGACAGCATCTTCAGCAAGTTGTGTTGGCAAAATTGGATCACCACTTGTAGAAGAATGAAATTAAACCCCTACCCCTCGCCCTGTACAAAAGCCAACTACAGATGGATTAAAGACCTCAACATGAATCCCCAAACTCTGAAGGCAATAGAAGAAAAAGTTGGCAGCAGCCTATAAGACATAGGCACAGGAAAAGACTTCTTAAATCAGACAGCAGCTGCACAAGAATTAAGGTCAACAATTGACAAATGGGACCTCATTAAACTCAAAAGCTTCTGTACATCAAAAGAAACAATCAAGGAAGTGAAGAGAAAGTGGGAGGAAACTTCACTGCAGAAAAATCTGACAAAGCATTGATTTCCAGAATACATAAACTACTCAAAAAACAAAGAAGAAAGAAAACAAATGACCCACTCAGTAGATAGAGCAAAGAGCTGAACAGAGACTTCACAAGTGAGGAATTAGAGATGGGTGAGAAACATCTTAAGTGTTCAACATCATTAATCAATAAGGAAATGCAATTCAAAACCACCTTAAGATATCATCTTACTTCAATAAGACTGGCTAGGATCAAGAAAACAAATGATACCAAATGCTGGAGAAGTTGTGGGGAAAGGGGAACACTCATCCATTGCTGGTGGGAATGTAAACTGGTACATCTAGAACCCTTGGAAGACTTGGAATGAACTTACCACCTGACCCACCCATACCACTCCTGGGCATGTACCCACAAGACCACAGAGACACATGCACAGCCATGTTTATTGCAGCTCTCTTCACAATAGCAAGGAGCTGGAACCAACCCAAATGCCCCTCAACTGACAAGTGGATAGAGAAAATGTGGTACACCTACACAATGGAGTTCTATGCAGCAGTAAAGAAAGATGACATCATGAGCTTTGCTGGTAAATGGCTGGAGCCAGAAGATATCATGCTGAGTGAAGTAACACAGTTCCAGAAAACAAACGACAAATGGTATCCCTCGTCTGTGGATGCTAGCACCAATTACCTAATTTGATGTCAAAGTGATCTGAAAACAACTGTGTTCTTACATTGTGAATCCCTTAAAATATAATAAAAAATGAAAAATTGCTATATCATGGGCCAGAGAAATATTCTGGTACTGAGCACAGCAGGGGTTAGGACCAGCCTGCCACTGCTCCAGGAAGGTAAACTTAGGGCCTTGACCCCCGGGTGCAGGACAATTGATTTGCTGAGTTGTGGCAGAGGAGGCCAGTGACTGGCGGACCTAGACCGGACTCCTAAATCCCGCCAGAGCGTGGTTGCCCGGCTGGGTGCCCCCCCCTGTAGTCACAAGTGGGAGGGGAACCTGGGTTTGGAGTCAGGCGCAGACACCATATTCTGGTACTGAACAGGGCAGGGGTCAGGACCAGCCCACCACTGCTCCAGGAAGGTACCAGGGTGTGGGCTAAGTCAGGAATACCCCCCCTCAACAACTGGAATTGAGGAGAGAGTATCCACTGGATTAAGAGAACATTAAAAACAGGAAAGGAAGAGACTTTCAGTATCCAATATATAAACAAAAGTGAAAGCCTGAAAACTAGACAAGTCAACACTCCATAAACAACGAGGAGGGAAGGAAGGAAAAAAAAAAGGCATTGGAAGGAGGCAAGCAAAATAAACCAAGCTTACAGCTTTCAACAAACTGAAAAGGCATTTGAGATTTGAATCACAAAAGGGAAACCCACATGCCAGGGAGACGACGAAGAGAAAACATGGGAAAGGTGCAGGATAATTCTGCACCAAGCTCTACCAACCTGGTAGGAGACAGCTACAGTCAGATCCCCCTGGAGGTGACCCCAGAAACTTAGACCCTAGAGGACTAATTGCAGACCTATGCAGAGAAATTAAAGAACATAAAGAAGAATTCAGAGAAGTAAAGAGAGAGAATGAAAAACTCAAGAAGGACCTAGAGGGATACAATGACAAACTAAAGGAAGAATTCAGAGAAGTAAAGAGAGAGAATGAAAAACTCAAAAAGGACCTAGAGGGATACAATGACAAACTAAAGGAAGAATTCAGAGAAGTAAAGAGAGAGAATGAAAAACTCAAAAAGGATCAACAAAGGGACCTAGAGGGATACAATAACAAACTAAAGGAGAGAGAATTCACAACTCCAGAAAGAATGCAGAGAGAGAAAGAAACAAAACA